>JAJIBD010024410.1:0-36690 GCA_021461705.1 Cryptotis parvus
AAAAGTCTGCCCAAACACAAAAGCCCAGGTCCAGATGGGTTCATTAGTGAATTCTCCCAAACCTTTAAAGAGGACCTACTGCCTGTCCTGTTCAAGTTCTTCCAGGAAACCAGAAGAAAAAAGAAACACTCCCAAACAGCATATACAAGACACATTATCACCCCGATACCCAAAGCAGGGGAGAAACAACACAAAGAAGGAAAATTACAGACCAATCTCCTTTATGAACACAGATGCTAAGATCTTCAACAAAATACTAGAAAAGTGAATCCAAAGACTCATCAAAAAGATCATACATCATGACCAAGTAGGATTCATCCTGGAAATGGAAGGATGGTGCAACATTCGCAAATCAATCAAAATAATACACCATATCAATAAGAGAAAAAATTAAAACCATATGATCCTATGAATAGATACAGAAAAAGCATATGACAAGATCCAGCACCCATTCATGATTAAAACCCTCCAGAAAATGGGAATTGAAGGAACCTTCCTCAAGATAGTCAAAGCCATCTACCAAAAACCCACAGCGAGCATCATTCTCAATGGGGAATAATTGAAAGTCTTCCCCTTAAGATCAGGAACATGACAAGGTTGTCCTCTCTCACCTCTTTTATTCAATATAGTACTGGAAGTACTCGCCATAGCAATCAGAGAAGAAAAGGACATTAAGGGCATTCAGGTAGGCACGGAAGAAATCAAGCTATCATTATTTGCAGATGACATGATATTATACCTAGAGAATCCTAAACTCCCTAACCAAAAAAATCTTAGAAACAATAGATATTTATAGTAGAGTGGCAGGGTACAAAATCAATACCCAAAAAGATGGTGGCTTTCCTATATACAAATAATGAAGAGAAGAAAGGGATATTAAGAATCGATTCCATTCACAATTGTGCCACAGAAAATCAAATATCTAGGAATCAGCTTAACCAAGTGTTTGAAGGACCTTTACAAAGAGAACTACAAGACACTGCTTCAAGAAATAAAAGGGAACACGAGGAAATGGAAACACATTCCCTGCTCATGGATGGGGAGAATTAACATTGTCAATATGGTAATACTACCTAGAGCTTTGTACAAATTCAATGTGATCCCTTTAAAGATACCCATGACATTCTTTAAAGAAATTGGTCGAACACTCCTGAAATTCGTATGGAATAATAAACCCCCACGGATAGCTAAAGCAATCCTTGGGAAAAAAGAAGATGGGGGGGGGCATCACCTTTCCCAACGTCAAACTGCATACAAAGCAGTAGTAATTAAAACAGAGTGGTATTGGAATAAACACAGACCTGTGGACCTATGGAATAGAGTGAGATCCTGACACCCTCCCTCAAAGACGTGATCAGTTAATCTTTGATAAAGGTCCAAAGAGTTCCAAACTGGAGTAAGGAAAGACTCTTCAACAAGTGGTGCTGGGAAAACTGGACAGCTACATGTAAAAAAATGAATTTGGATGTGTGTCTAACACCTGACACAAAAAATCAGATGAAAATGGATTAAAGATCTCAATATCAGACCTGAGTCCATAAAGTAGGTTGAAGAAAATACAGGAAAAACCCTCCACTACATTGAAGCTAAAGACATCTTCAAAGGCGAAACACCATTAACAAAGCAACTAAAAGAAAAGATAAACATATGGGACTACTGAAACTAAAGAGCTTCTGCACCTCAAAAAGAAATATTGACCAAGATAGAAAGACAGTTCACAGAATGGGAAGAATATTCACCCAATACCCATCTGACAAGGGGTTAATATCTAGGACATATCAGGCACTGGTACAGCTATATAAGAAGAAAACAGCCAACCCCATTAAAAAATGGGGAGAAGAGATGAACAGAAACTTTGACAAGAAGAAATTCGAATGGCCAAAAGGCATATGAAAAAATGCTCATCATCACTAATCAGCAGAGAGATGCAAATCAAAACAATAATGAGATATCTCTTCATACTACAGAGACTGGCCCATATCCAAAAGGGTAAAAGCAACAAGTGCTGGCGTGGATGCGGGGAAAAGGGGACTCTCATACATTATTGGTGGGAATGTCGACTTGTACCAACCTTTCTGGAAAACAATATGGACATTCCTCCAAAGACTAGAAATTGAACTCCCATTTGACCCAGCCATACCACTCCTGGGAATATACCCTGGGAAGCCAAAAACACATAGCGGAAATGCAATCCGCACTTTTTTTTCATAGCAGCACTATTCACAATAGCCAGAACCTGGAAACAACCAGTATGCCTGAGATCTGATGACTAGATAAAAAAACTTGGTACATCTACACAATGAAATACTATGCAGCTGTTACAAAAATGAAGTTATGAAATTTGCCTATAAATGAATGGACATGGAAAGGATCATGTTGATGAAATTAGTCAGAAGGAAAGTGGGAGATATAGAATTACTGCATTTATTTGCATGACACAAATATATACACACATTATGACACCAAAATCCAATGTTTGGCAAAACGTGATCAGGATGTCTTACCAAAAGTGGAAATTACCGCAAACCTGTGGGAGTCAGAGTTTAGGTAAGACAGAGAAGGAAACATGTGTTAATAAACGTCGAAAGGGCTAATACAAACCTAGAACTGAGCATTAAATACAGGCAAAAAAATGCACAAGATGGCCTCTAAGTGTATGTAGTACAACTCACAATGTGACTGAGAAGGAAAAAGAGAGAGGTAGAGAGAAAAGAGAAAAGAACCTGCCATTTAGACAGGCTATGGGAGAGGGGAGGGAATTGGGGACATTGGTGGTGGGTAATGGGCACTGGTGGAGGGCTGGATTCTGGAATAATATGTGACTGAAACCTCCAAAAATGAACAACGTTGTAATTGTATATCTCACGTGGTATAATAAAATATTTTAAAAAATTTAAATAAATGAACAAAATAAACCCCACAGAGAGCTAAAGCAATCCTTGGGAAAAAGAAGATGGGAGGCATCACCTTCCCCAACTGTAAACTGTACTACAAGGCATTAGTTATTAAAACAGGATAGTATTGGAATAAAAACAGACCAGTGGACCTATCGAATAGAATTGAGTATCCTGACACCCACTCTCAAATACATGATCATTTACTCTTTCATAAAGGTGCAAAGAGACCAAAATGGAGTAAGGAAAGCCTCTTCAACAAGTGGTGTTGGGAAAAATGGGCAGCGAACTGTAAAAAGTTAATTTGAACCTTGGTCTAATACCATGCACAAAAATCAGATCAAAATGGCTTAACAATCTCAATATCAGACTTGAATCCATCAAATATCATGAAGAAAATATAGGCAACCCTTTATGACAATGAAGCTAAAAGCAGCTTCAAACGTGAAACACCACAAACAAAGCAATAGAAGAAAAGATAAACATATGGGACTACATGAAGCTAAAAAGTTTCTGCACCTCAAAAGAAAAGTGAACAAGATACAAAGACAGTTCAAAGAATGGAAAAGAATATTCACCCAATACCCATGTTACAAGGGGTTGATGCCCAGGAAGTATCAGGCACTACTAGAAACATCAAAAATGGGGAGAAGAAATGAACAGAAACTAAAACAAGGGAAGAAATTCGAATGGACAAACGACATATGAAAAAAGGCTCATCATCATCAATCATCAGAGAGATGCAAATCAAAGAAACAATGAGATATATTTTACACAACAGACACTGGCACATATCCAAAAGAGCAAGAACAGCAAAGGCTGGCTTGATGGGAGAAAAGGGGACACTCATCCATTGTTGCTGGAAATGTCGACTGGTACAGCCTTTCTGGAAAACAATATGGACATTCCTCCAAAGACTAGAAATTGAGCTCCCATTTGACCCAGACATACCACTCCTTGGAATATACCCTGCTAAGCAAAAAATCTCTACTTTTATTTTCATAGCAGCATTATTCACCATAGCCAGAACCTGGAAACAATCAGAGTGTCCGAGAATCGATAACTGGATAAAGAAAGTTTGGTATATCTACACGATGGAATACTATGAAGCTGTTAGGAAAAATGAACTTATGAAATTTGCCTATAAATGGATGGTCATGGAGAGGAACATGGAGAGTGAAATTAGCCAGAAGGAGAGAAACAGATATAGAATGATTTCATTTATTGGCATGACATAAATATATATGTGTACATATTACAATACCAATATCCAAGGTCAGGGGAAGCATGGATCAGGCAGTCTTGTCAAAGGTGTAAATTATCACAAACATGTGGGGATCAGAGGCTTGGTAAGTTAGAGAATGGAACAGTGTGCCAATAATTGTCGAAAGTTTTATTTCCAACATAAAACTGAACATTAAATACAGGTGAAAAGATACACATGACATCAATTTTATGTAATCCACAATATGGAAGGGAAGGAAAAGAGAAAGAGAGAGAGAAAAAGAGAAAGGAATAAAGAGCATACCCTTGTTATATTTGATATGCCAAAAAAATTAACAATTATCAACCTCATTCCCATGACCTGAAATATGGTTTGAGGCTTTTCCTTTTCCTGGAGCAAGTAGATGCACCTGGGGTACACTTCCTTGCAACAGGATGTATGGAGAGGTTACTGGTGCCCAATTGAGTAAATTGATGAACAAAGGGAAGATAAGTGATACAAGATTAAGTTACAGGTATGCTTACCTGTGCCATTGTTTCCTTGCTGAAGACGTCCTGCAAGATGACTACACCAGTGTTCCGGACACCTGTTTCAGCGCTCCAAACTCCTGGTCCAGTGCTCAAGACATTTGTTCCATGTTCCTGAGACCCGATCCAGTGTTCCTGACAATTCAATGAGTTCCTGATCGCTGCTCTCCAGAGACTCTTTCAGGTGATCACTGCTATAACCATTCCAGAAATAGTCCCTCAGATTTGCCTATAAATGGATGGACGAGCAGAAGAAAGTGTTGAGTAAAATTAGCCAGAAGAAAAATACAGATATAGAATGACTGCATTTATTTGCATGACAAAAATGTACACATATATATATATACACATGTGTTTTCACATATACGTATAGACAGAGTGAGAGAGAGTATGATAACAATATTCAAGGGTAGGCAAATTATGGATGAGGAGGTCTCTCAATAGGTGGAATCTACCACAAACATGTGAGAGTTAGAGGTTAGCTAAGTCAGGCAGGGAAACAGTGCTAATAATCGTAAAAAATGATAATACCAGCTCAGAACTGAGCATTGAATTTAGTCAAAACATGCACACTAATTCCTCTAAATGTATGTATTAAAACCCACAAGGTGGAAGAGAAATATGGGGAGAGAGAGAAAGACAGAGAGAGAGAGAGAGAGAGAGAGAGAGAGCGAACTTGCCATAGAGGCAGGCTAGGGGAGGTGGGAGGGAGTGGGAACATTGGTGGTTGGAAATGGGCACTGGTGGAGTGACAGGTGCTGGAACACTGTAAGAACAAAACCCAAACTTGAACATCTTTGTAACTGTATATCTCACAGTGATATAATAATATATAAATAATAATGTAGAACCAAAGTAACCCCCCCTCAGCACTGCTGGATATGACCCAAAATGTCAAAAAAATATTTTTGGGGTGTCCGCAGCCAGTCATGCTCAAGGGGTTACTCCTGGCTGTGCTCAGGAATTTCTGCTGGCATTCCTTGAGGAACCATATGGGATGTCGGGCATCAAACACAGGTCAGCTGCATTCTAGGATTATGCCCTCCTCCCGTTCTATGGCTCCATCCCCAGGAGCATGAGCTATTATTTTGTTATGTTTAATTTTTATTTCTTGTTTTTTTTTTGGTCACAGCAGGTGATTCTGAGGAGTTATTCCTAGTTCTGCACTCAGGAATTTCTCCTGGCAGTGCTTGGAGGATCATATGGGATGCCGTAGATCAAACTGGACATGGTCATTGCCTACTTCAGCCGCTGTGGACTCTCTTGCTGGCAGATCCGGGCGCATTCACTTCTTCCTGGCCCTGTGAGTACCAACCCCAGGGAGCCCCAACTCAGCAACACTGTGACCTTGTCAGCCTCCCTCCACCGGAGGGTCTCTCTGCAGTGTCTCCTTGATAGAACACGGTGGGCTTGAATCCCAGTGGGGATCCTGGAATAACAATGCCAGGTGAACGCACTGGGTGCCTCTGACCACTGAGCACTGCGTCCACAGCTACCTGGCTAGCGATATGGAGGAGGACAACCAGGCGCCCAAGCAGAGCATCTTCTTCTTCCCATATGGCCAAAGCCAACAGCAGAGGCCCCAGTTCCACCAGATTTGACTCCAGCTGCTGCGTTCCATGGGCTGGAGCACTCAGGTGACTCAAGAGGAGTGCAAGCAGGTGGGGGCCACCAGGGTGCTCAGAGAGGGCCCCCAGTGGTGCTTGAAAACCCACCTAACCCCATCTCAGGTCTTGTTAAAGGTGGAATCTACCACAACCGTGTGGGAGTTAGAGGTTTGGTAAGACGGAGAGAGAACAATGTGCTACTAATTGTCGAAAGTAATAATAAAACCATAGAAATGAGCATTGTGTACAGGCAAAAAGATACACATGAAAACCTCTAAATTTATGTAGCATAATCCACAGCTGTAAGAAATGGAGGAGGAGAGAGATGAGAGAGAGAGAGACAAATAGAGAAAAGGGATAAAGAACCTGCTATAGAGGCAGGCTAGATGAGCGTGGTGTTAATTGGGGATGTTGGTGGTGTGAAATGGGCACTGGTGGAAGAATGGGTGCTGTAACACTGTATGACCGAATCCCAGACATAAATTTCGTTGTAATTGTATATCTCATGGTGGTGTAATGAAATAAATAAATAAATTAATTAATTAATTAGAAAATAATAAAAAAAGAAAATACAGGCAGATATGACAGATATTAAAAACATGATAGGTGAAATGAAGAACTCACTGGAATGCCGCCATAGCAGTGTAACAACTGCTGAAGTTTGAAGCTGGAGCCACCCCTTCCCCTCTCTATTTTGTTCAGGAACCAGTTGGACCCGCCATGAACTGCCCCCCGGGCGACCAGTCATAGCATGCAGAGACTCAGAAGCAACCAGGAGGGCTGGCATTCAGCTCTCCCTTATCCTAGCTGACCACGAGGGTCTCAGGACGACAGATGGCTTTTGGGTGTTGGCACATCACCTCTGCGGGGCCCGAAAGCAGCCGGATAAGACTCCCCTACCCTAAAAGCTGCCATTTTTGCTGTCTGGACGTGGTCCACCAAACTAGTGGAACCAATCATGTCCTAGAATATACTACATTCCACAAAGGGTAGGAAAGGTAGGCAGGAGGGAGAGGTAGAGAGAAAGGAGATACAGAACCCGCATGCAGTTGGGCTGGGGCAGTGGGCAGGGAGGTGGGGACATTGGTTATGGGAGATGTGCACGTGTGGAGGGGATGGGTGTGGAAGCACTGTAGAACCAAGACTCAAGCATGGGCATCATGTAACTGTATGTATAAAGATGGTGTAATAAAATAATTAAAACATTAATAACTGCTGAAGAAAGTATTAGTGATCTTGAAGATGAGATGCAGACATTATAGACAACAGCAGAAGATGGAAAAAAGACTCACAATTAATGAACAGAACACAAGAAATAATCAAGATGAAGTCAAAAGGTAAACATATGGATCATTGGCGTCCCAGAGGGGCAGGAAGATTACCCTGATGGAGAAGCAACTGTGAAAGCCATCACTGCTGTGAAGTTCCCAAATTAAAGAGTGCTAGTTCCCAGATTCAGGGGGCCCAAAGGATACCGCCTAAAAGAAACCCAAATAAGAATACTCCAAGACACATCCTAGTTGTCACTTGTCACGTATCTTCCTGTTGAACATTGATTTGCTCAAGTGGCACCAGTAACATCTCCAAATGTCCTGTCACATGCTTGTGTAGGCAGAGGTATTCTGCTCGCTCCAGCAACATAAAGAGCCTCAAACCATTCCATCAGGTCATGGGAATGAGGTCTATTATTGTTACGGGAATTTGGCATATCAAATACGACATGGGTAGCTTGCCGGGCTCTGATGTGCTGGTGGGATACTTTTAGAGTTGCCTCTAATTTCGTGCATTTATTGATGAACCGCGCGGCCACCTTGTGATCAGCTGTTCTGCTGGGTGGAGCTCTGTTGATTGGGGAGTCTGGATGTGGATAATGGTGGCCCTCATGGTGTGGGGGGTTCCTCTGGCTTCCTGCGAGGTTCTGCTGGGATGGCGGGCCAGGGCTAGAACCCACCTTCCCTTCCAGGCACCTTGTGATCAGCTGGGCACAGGAAGAGCCAGTAGCAGCTGTGTGTATGTGAATCTCTGGATCAGGCATACCTAGTCCACTTCTGATTCCCACTCATCAGAGCTCCACCCAGCAGAGGAGGTGATCGCAAGCCCAGCTCATCAGAGTCTCACCCTGCAGCAATCTTTTTCAAGCCCTGCCCAGATTCTGAAACATAGAACAAATAAAATAACTAAACTAGCATTCAACTCCAGAAATTCATGACAAAAAACATAGTTAGAGATAGAATACTGAAAGCAGAAAGAGCAAAGAAGAAAATCACATACAAAGGAGCTTTCCCTAAGATTCTCGGCACTTTTCAGAGGAAACACTCATCAAGCCAGAAGAAAATGTTGGGATATCATGAAAAAACTCAAGCAAACGAAGGCTTCACCAAGAATTTTTACTCGACTAGACTCACATTCAGATTTGAGGAAAAGATACAAAACTTCATGGGCAAACAACAGGTCAGGAACTTGTCAGGACTCAAAACCAAATTTAAAAGAAGGACTGGAGGAACTACTATAACATAAGACAAACCCCTAAAGCACAACAACCTTATTCAGGAAGATGACACAAAATCCATGACAATAATCTCTCTAGTCAATAGTCTAAATTCACCAAACAAGAGACACAGAGTGGCAAAATGGATTAAAATACTGACTCCAACATCGTGCTGCATACAAGAAATGCGTCTGAACAATCAGAGCAAACAGACTCAAAGTCAAAGGCTAGAAAACAATTCTCCAAGCAAACAACTCCTCCAAAAAACACCGTGTGGCCATACTAGTATCTGACAACATAGACTTCAGACAGACTGCAAAAGGTCAGAAGGTGTTGGGTGACATGCCCTACTTTAAGCTCCAGCTACACTTAACTTGCAGTCCCTCCCAGCTCAGTTAGGGAGGCTTTGAATTGCTCTAGCACTTGTAAGTCAAAAGGCCCACCTGAAGTGCTGCCTATCAATGGAGTTGTTTACCTGCATTCATCTCAATATATCCCAGCCCAAGATGGACCTGGCTGGGAAGTATTGGCGGATTTCTAACTATAAAATAAGCAGAGAGAAAGAAGGGCCTTTGCCGTTTTGGCTTCTCTTGGCTTCTGCTACTCCATCCTTTCTGTTTTCTGCTGGGCTTCAACACGTGGTGGCAGCCATCTTGGCCTACACGTGGCCGAGGCCCAGCCAGGAACCCAGAGTCTGGGGAGTTTCCTGTTCTCGGATTGTATATCAGAACCTGTGATAGTAAAACATGTGATAGTAAAGCATGTTAATACTGTCCCGATTTTTGAGTTTTCATCCCTCTCCACCGGCTATGTAGGTAGAAGGGAACTTGCTTCCTGCATTTGTTGGGAACCACAACAGCTCCCCAACAGGAAGGGACAGTGAACGCCACTTCTTAATAATAAATGGATATGCATATCAGTTAGAAATCACTCTCCTTAATATATATGCACCCAACGAGGGGTCAGCAAAATCCTTAAACATCTGCTAAAACTTTAAACATGACATTGACAGTAAAAAATTGTAGTTGGAGATTTCATTGCTGCTCTATCAACGCTTCATAGATCGACGAGTCTGAAAATCACCAAAAAACTTCTGTCGCTGAAGGAAGAAATGGAGAAAAGAGGCCTGCTACATATATACAAGGCTTTTCATCCCCCAAAATCAAATATACATTCTTCTCCAGTGCACATTGAACATTCTCCAAACAGATCACATATTGAGCCACAAAACATACACCCATAAAATCAAGAAGATAGAAATTGTGTCAACTATCTTTTCAGATAATGATGCACTGAAAGTGGAAGTTAACCACACACAAAACAGAGAGTCAAAGCAAGTACCTCGAAACTGAATAGCTCACTGCTGAACAACCAATGAGTCATAGAAGAAATCAAAGGAGAAATCCAAAGTTTTCACAAAACAAATGAAAATGAAAACATGGACTCTAAAAACTTCTGAGATACAGTGAAAGCAGTGTTAAAACAAAAGTTCATAGCTTTGCAAGTATTCATCAGGAAAAAGGAAAGGGCCCACATCAATGACCTGACCTCACAACTCAAAACATTAGCAAAAGACCAACAAAAGGAGCCCAACGCAGGCATAAGAAAGTAAATAATAAAACTTATGAAGAAATCAGTGAGCTGGAAGCCCAAAAAACAATGTAGAAGATGAATGAAACCAAGAGTTAGTTCTTTGAAAAAATAAACAAGATCGACAAACCACTTGCAAGATTGTATGGAAAGGGAAAGAGAGAACACATAAATAGAATCAGAAATGAAAAGGGGAATATCTTAACAGAAACCATAGAAATCCAAAAGACATCATAGGCTACTTTGAGAGTCTGCATGTCACGAAATATGAGAATTTGGAACAAATGGCAAAAGTCCGAGTCCTATAACCTCCCACAGCTGAAAAAAGAAGACCTGCATACCTGAATAAGCCAATCGCTGACGAAGAAATCGAAACAGTAATTAACAGTCTGCCCCAACACAAAAGCCTAGGACCAGGTGGATTCACTAGTTAATTATTCCAACCTTTAAGGACGACCTACTTCCAGTTCAAGCTCTTCCAAGGAAATAAAAGGAACAGAAACACTTTCAAATAGCTTCTACAAGGTATATATCACCCTGGTACCCAAAGCAGCAGAGACAATATGTATGTACATATTACATATGGACATATATATGTACATATTATGACCCCAATATTCAAGGTCAGGTAAAACATAGATCAGGATGTCTTGTCAAAGGTGGAAATTATCACAAACGTGTAGGAGTAGAGGCTAGATAATGCAGAGAATGGAACAGTGTGCTAAAAATTGTCGAAAGTGCTAATAGCAACCTAAAACTGAGCATTAAATACAGGCAAAAAGATATCCACAATGTGAAAGGGAAGAAAAAGAGAAAGAGATAGTAAGAGAAAGAAATAAAAAAACCTGCCATAGACACAGGAGAGGGGAGGGTGGAGAAATGGACTAAACACTCCTGAAATTTGGATGGAATAATAAACCCCCACGGAGAGTAAAGTAATCCTTGAGAAAAAGAAGAAGGGAGGCATCACCTTTTCCTACCTCAAGCTGCACTACAAAACAATAATAATTTAAACAGTGTGGTACTGGAATAAAAACAGACATGTAGACCTATGGAATAGAGTTGAGTATCCTGACACCCACCCTCAAAGACATGATCAGTTAACCTTTGATAAAGATGCAAAGAGTACTAACTGGAGTAAGGGAAAGCCTCTTCAACTATTGTTGCTGGGAAAACTGGATGGCTACATGTTAAAAAATTGAATTTGGACCTGTGTCTAACACCTTGCACAAAAATCAGATCAAATGGATTTAAGATCTCAATATAAGACCTGAATCCATAAAGAACATTGAAGAAAATATAGGGAAAACCCTCCACTGATTGGAAGATCCCAGAGCTCCGGAACCTGAGCGCACCTAGGCAATGGTAACCTCTGCTCTAGTGCCCAAAACCTTGCCTGCTCAACTTGACGGCAGCCATAATTGACATTGGGGAGAATTTGGGCTATTGGGGGAGAGACATGGCTAGCCATGGTCAGGGTCCTGGATATGAACCCCAGAGCCCCCAGTCCAGTACCACAAGGTACCCTTTAGAGGTGGTGCTAGAGGAAGCGATGCCAGGACCTTCAGGTAGATGCTGGGGCCAGAGAAAGTTAGGAGGCTGAGGTGATGGGAGAAGTGGGGAGACACAGAGACCAGAAGGAACTGCATTGGGTGTCTGGCTGGGATGCGGGGTACAGGTTGACAGACGGCACAAGGAGGGAGATCCTGGTTAACATAGGGGAGGGAGAAATAACATAGGGGAGGGAGAAATAAGGGTTCCCCTCTGAGTCCTCAGGGAGATTTCTACTAAGAGGTGATTAGAATTCTTGTGGGTGTGAACATCTTTTTCAATCAGGCCCAGGTATGCTGAACCAGAGACTTACAGACATGGGACAGAGCTGCTACTTGCTCTCCCTGTGCCCAGCCGCTCACTAGGTGCCTGGGAGGGATGGCGGGTTCTAGCCCTGGCCTGCCACCCCAGCAGAGCCGCACAACAAGCCAGATGACCCCCTCACTCCAGCGGACCACCATTTTCCACATCCGAACTTCCCCTCTCGTCAGAACTCCACCCAGCGACAGCCTATCACAGCCCTTCTCATCGAGTTCCACCCCTTAGCAGTTTTTTTTTTTCAATCCGGCCCAGGTATGCTGAACCAGAGACTTACAGACATGGGGCAGAGCTGCTACTAGGTCTCCCTGTGCCCAGCCGCTCACGAGGCGCCCGGGAGGGATGGCGGGTTCTAGCCCTGGCCCACCACCCCAGCAGAGCCGCACAACAAGCCAGATGACCCCCCCCCACTCCATCGGGCCGCATTTTCCACATCCAGACTTCCCTCTCGTCAGAACTCCATCCAGCGACATCCTATCATAGCCCAACTTGAGGTGGTGGCCGCGCGGTTCATCTATAAATGCTATATTTAGAGGTAACTACAAGTGTATGCCACCTGCATGGCAAGCCTGGCAAGCTGCCCTGTTTTATTTGATATGCCAAATACCAGTAACAATTATATTAGTTCTTTCCCATGACCTCATATAATGGTTTGAGGATCTCTATGTTCCTGTAGCGAATAGACGCCCTTGGGCTCTACTAGCATGAGACAGGACATATGGAGATATTACTGGTGCCCACTCTAGCAAATAGATGATTAACGGGAGGATAGTGATAGTGATAGTGATAGTGAACCCACAAGATGGGAGGGAGGAGGAGGTGAAGGAAGGAGAAGCCTGGGGAATTGGTTTACTCTGAGATAACAGGCCCATGAGGAATTTCGGGGCATAGTCTGGCCTCTCCCACAGTACGCTGGGGAGAACCCAGACCCTGGACCATTGCTGGATCCTGGAAGCTGAAGAGGGAGCAGACTCTCTATGAGGAAGAGGACGTGTTGGAAGAGGAGGAGGAAAAGGAGGACGAGGAGGCCCCTGGAGCACTGGACATCCTGATCTATGCAGGTGTACCATGTCAAAGCCAGAAGAGGAGGAGGATGTGGTCATTGCAGAAGGTGGAAGAGGAGCAGGAGGAGTCAAAGGAGAAGTCAGAGGAGGAGGAGCAAGAAAAGCAGGAGGTGCTGGAGGAGAAGGAGCAGAAGAAGCTGGAGGAGGGGCATGAGGAGCAGAAAGAGGAGCAGGAGGAGGAGGAGAGGAGAAATAGGAGGAGCAGGAGAAGCTGGAATAGTAGGGTAAGGTGGAGGAGGACGAGGAGGTGCTGGAGGAGGAGGAGCAGGAAAACGGAGGAGGAGGAAGACCAGGAGGAGGAGGAGAAGGAGCCGGAGGAGCACGAGGAGGAATCTGAGCAGGAGGACCGAGAAGAAAAGGGGGACACAGTCTCCCAGGCTCAGCAAAGAGAGCATCAGCCTCACCCCCGACCTCGGGGATGAGGGAGCTGTCCCTGGATGAGCAGCAGGAAGAGAAGGAGTAGTCATGTGGGCTGTGCAGGAAGAGGCGGTGAAAGGAGAACAAAGTGCTCCCCGAGCACCACAAACCTTCTGCAAGTTATTAGGTTGGAGCCCTGGGTCTGAGTCCCTGACATGTACACAGGGGGCATCTCAGATGTGGTGTAACTGGGGGTGCTCACAGGGTCCCTGTGGTTAGGGTTAGGGTTAGCAAGAAGAGACAACAATAGAAAGACTCCAAGACACATCTTAGTCAAAGTAATGGATGTCATAGGCAGAGACATAATTCTCCATGCAGCAAGATCAAAGAAGGAAATTGTATACAATGGAGCATCCATTCGACTTTCAGCAAACTTCTCAGAAGAGACCCTCCAAGCCCGAAGGCAGTGGTGGGATATAGTAAAAAAATACTCAATAAAATGAATGCCTAAGCAAGAATTCCTTATCCAGCTAAACTCTCACTCAAATTTGAAGGACAGATATACAGCTTCTTGAATAAACAGCAGCTTAGAAACTTTGTAGACTCAAAACGAACCGTAAAAGAAGGACTGAAAGAGCAACTCTAAGATAAGACAAAAACCCAAAAGAACAGACCTATAGAGAAAGATGGCACAAAATCCCATGACAATGATCTCTCTTAATGTCAACAGTCTAAATACACCAGTTAAGAGACACAGAGTGGCAAAATGGATCAAAAAACTGAATCCGACATTCTGCCCCCTTCAAGAAACACACCTGAACAACTGGAGCAAAGACAGGCTCAAAATAAAAGGCCGAAAAACAATCCTTCACACAAAAAAACCCTCAAAAAGGCCAGAGTACCTTCAATACCTGAATAAGCCTATCACCATATGTAATTGAAGGAAAAGAGAGAGATGAAGAGAGAAAAGAGATGGAGAACCTGCCATGGAGACAGGGTATGGGAGGGGGAGGTAATTGGGGACATTGGTGGTGGGAAACGGGCACTGGTGGAGGGCAGTTTCCTGGAACACCATGTGACCAAAACCTACAAACATGAACAACATTGTAATTGTATATCTCACGGCGTATAATAAAATATTAATTAAAAAAAAAGTCTGCCCAAACACAAAAGCTCAGGTCCAGCTGGGTTCATTAGTGAATTCTACCAAACCTTTAAGGAGGACCTACTGCCTGTCCTGTTCAACCTCCTCCAGGAAACAGAAGAAACAGAAACACTCCCAAACAGCATATACAAGACACATATCACCCCGATACCCAAAGCAGGGAGAGAAAACACAAAGAAGGAAAATTACAGACCAATCTCCTTGATGAACACAGATGCTAAGATCTTCAACAAAATACTGTCACTGTCACTGTCTTCCGGTTCATCTTCGATGGTAGGGAGCCAATCCTGGCAGTGTTTAGAGTTTACTCCAACTCTGTGCTCAGAGGTTTCTCCCAAGGGTGTTGGGATCAAATCTTCATGCAAAGCTGGTGCTGACCCTCCCAAGAAACTGAATCTTCATCTCTGGTCTAGCCACTTTGTATCAATGGGGCAGGATATATTTTGTTGAAATAGCCTCTTGTATGTTCCTTGATTGGTCGAATATGGTGATACATAACTTTCCCACACTCACTAGTTTACTTTTTCTCCTCAGCAGAGCAGTTCTCAGGCTTGTTTAAGTGCCCAGGATCACCTGTACCTTGTGAAGAGGCGGGGCCCGGCCCAGAGGGGAAATGCTGCCTTTCTCACAAGCTCCCTGGCGGGCCTTTGGTGCAGGCCTATGGCGGGTGTCTAAGTACCAGCCTTTTCCTGAGGGACCATGGAGAGCTTGTCTGGCAGCAATCTGGCTCTGACCTGTGCCTACTGTGTTACTCTCAGTGCCCACCAGATGGCGATGCCCACCTAGGAAGCAGAGAAAACCTTCCACCATCAAAACTATTGGCAGAAAAACCCTCAATGACATTTAAGCTAAAGGCATCTTCAAAGGTGAAACACCACTAACAAAGCAACTAGAAGAAAAGATAAACATATGGAACTACATGAAAGAATAAGGCTTCTGCACCTCCAAAGAAGCAGTGACCAAAATACAAAGACAGTGCACAGAATGGGAAAGAATATTCACCTAATACACAACTGATAAGGGTTAATATCCAGGATATTTCAGGCACTGGTAGAAATGTACAAGAAAGAAACAGCCAACCCCATCAAAAATGGGGAGAAGAAATGAACAGAAACATCAACTAGGAAGAAATTCAAATGGGCAAAAGACATATGAAAAATGCTCATCATCATTCATCATCAGAGAGATGCAAATTAAAACCACAATGAGATATCATCTTACACCACAGAGATTGGCACATATCAGAAGAGCAAGAACAACAAGTGCTGGCATGGATATGGGGGAAAAAGGCGACTCTCATCCATTGTTGGTGGAATGTCGACTGGTAGAGCTTTCCTATAAAACAATATGGACATTCCTCCAAAGACTAGAAATTTAGCTCCCATTTGACCCAGCCATACCATTCCTGGGGATTTACACTCGGAAGCAAAAACACACAGCGGAAACACCATCTGCTGCTTTATTTTCATACCAGCACTATTCACAATAGCCAGAGTATGGAAACAACCAGTGTGCCCGAGAACTGATGACTGGATAAAGAAACTTTGGGGGCCAGAGTTTCTTTGGTGTCCAGATGTCCAGTGGGTAGGGCATTTGTCTTGCATACGGCCGACCTAGTTTTGATCTCTGGATCCCATATGGTCCCCTGAGCACTGCTAGGAGGTGTAATTCCTGAGTACAGAGCCAGGAATAAATCCTGAGCATTGCTGGGTATGCCCTAAAAAGAAAAAAAGAAAAGAAAAAAAAAAAAAAGAGAGAGACTTTGGCACATCTATAGAATGGAAAACTCTGCAGCTGTTAGGAAAACTGAAGTTATGAAATTTGCCTATAAATGGATGGACATGGAAAGAATCATGTTGAGTGAAATTAGCCAAAAGGAAAAATACAGATATAGAGTGACTACATTTATTTGCATGGCATAGATATATATATATATGTCATATATATGTCATATATATATGTCATTATTATGATACCAATATCCAATGTCAGGCGAAACATGGATCAGGAGGTTATATCAAATATGGAAATTGTCACAAAATGCGGGAGTCAGAGGCTAGTCGAGACAAAATGGAACAGTGTACTAATAATTGTTGACAGTGCTAATACCAACCTAAAACTGAGAATTAAATATAGGCAAAATGATACATATGACAATGTCTTAATGTATGTATTGTAATCCACAGTGAGAGAGAAAGAGAAAGAGATAAAGACTCTGCCATATAGGCAGGCTAGGGGCAGAGGGAGGGATTTGGGGACATTGGTGGTGGGAATTGGGTGGAGGGATGTGGACTGGATCTCTGTATGACTGAAACCCAAATATGAACGTCTTGTGAACATCTTTGTAATTGTGTATCTCACGGTGGAATAATACAATATTAAAAATGCGATATGAACATGAAAGAAAAACAAAAAAGTTCAGATTGCAAGGGACAATGAAAAAGGGCCATATCTGAATATCAGTTTTCTCTTTAATGTGTGAGGGATTGGGTTGTGAAGTTTCTAGGCAGCAACAATCTTTTGAAAAATAATTTATTAAAAAATGTCTGCTTAAAAATTTCACGAAAAAAAGGTAAATACAAGATAACATACAAGATAGGTAAATGTTAGTATATCTCTATTTTGGGTGAGCAAATTATGGCCACACAAATGTGATCTGTTGTCTTTTAGGTAAATAAAGATTTGTACCCCTTTGTTTACCTAAAAATCTATTGGCAGAAAATTCCTGCAAATGCTAGGTCCAGATTCATCTGAAGGTACCTGACGCCATCTGGGCTAGTGTAGTTGGCGGGGACAGAGGGGGACCAGTGAGGGAAGGGTTTGGCTTGAAATGCCGCAGCCAGGTAGGACATGTTCTTCCTAGTCAGAGAATCCACCTGGGTTAGGATGATGATGCTGCTGCTGCTGCTGATGAAGGTGGTGATGATGATGATGATGCTGTTGATGGTGATGATGCTGTTGATGATGATGGTAATGATGGTGATGATGATTATGAGGGGATGACGCTGAAGTTGATGATATAGTTGATGATGATGGATGATGATGATGATGATGATGATGATGATGATGATGATGATGATGACCTCCTTACTACTAATGGTGTTGCTAAAGTTGTGACCTGGCAATCTATGTCATTGTTTTTGCTTATTGAAAAAGTGGCCCTCTACTCAATATATTTTTTCTTTTGGTGTCACACTTGGCATTGCTCAAGGGACATTCTTGACTCTGCACTCAGGGATTGCTCCTGGCGGTGGTCAGGGAAACATGGGATTTTGCGGATCGAACCTGGGTCTGGCCGATTGCAAGGCAAGCGCCCTACCTGCTCAACTATCGATCCAGGCCCCCTCTACTCCATTGATTTAACAAAGTTGTTCCCATTAATGTGTTACACTCAGTATTCAACCCCAATCCCAACCCCATTACACTGCCCAAACAGTTGCAACTGTCCACACAACTCTCCACGTCGCTACAACTGTCCACCACTGCTATAAAAGTTTTCTAACAGTGTAACTGCCACCACCGTTTCAAAGGCCCACCACTGCAAGTGCACACCACCATTACAACAGCCCACCAGCATTATTCACAATTTATCTAACCAGCACTTAAGTCTGCCTCTAGAGCACTCAATAACCTATTTTATATTGCTTGCTCTATTATGCTAACATGATCTAGCAACGTTTTCTTAGAAGATAGTGAAGATTGTCCAGTCTCACAGTGAACCATTGAGCCCTCATACACAAAGTTACTGATACCGTTGTTACAGGATCAGTGTTGTGTGTACATATTTTTTTTATTGCTCACCTTCTACTTTACATGTATTGACAGTGTTGTGCTACTTGGCATATCAATACAGTAGTTTTTGAGGAATTGCAAAATTTTGAACTGGGTGATAAAGTTGGAGTTCAATTTTTAAGGAGGTGATATTGGCGGATGGGTGTGACTATCAGGCCTTCCTGAAGAACATGGAGCTGCTGGGAGGCAGCCCTCTGGCCATGGCATTCGGAGGCCCTATCTTGGGTGAGGGCCAGTCCAAAAGGACCCATGGTGGTTGTGGGGTGGGGAGGTCCCTCAGGCCCACGAGGACTTTGTGACTCAACTCAGAAGCTGAACAGTCTTCTCTGTTGACGTCACTCTGTGGGAGTTCTGGATTTCTCACTGGCCAATGGGGTTGCAGACCCGAGACCACGCCCACGACCTTGACTATAAAGCGAGGGGCCCTCCCCTTCTGGCACCATCTCGCAGTGAACCAGTTTATGTGGTGAAATCCTCATACTCTGAATTGCGAGATGTGGCTCCAACCCCCGGCTCCGTGTTCCCCTCCTCCACTGTGTGTCTCCTTCCCCCGCCCCTTGTGGCGTCTATCTCCCAACCCTGTGCTGACCCAGACTGGATTGCAGAGGACTCAGATGGCCAAAGAACGGAAGATGGTTAGAAAAAGCGCTGAACTGGGATGCTTGGCCGAGTCTAAGGTCTTGTAATGGCACCCCCACTGTGGCCAGTGTGTGGGCCAGATGAACCCTTGTCCTGCTTGCAGTCCTGGCCCAAGTCGACAGTCTGGCCCTCAGCAGAGTCTGCCGGCAGTCAGGACTCCCCGGGACTCTGGGCTAGTGACCTCCAGGGACCCCTCATCCAGGAGCTTCCCGGTCCCTCTGTCCCTGTAACTGGCCTTTCTGGGCTCCAGGTGTCCTAGGACTTTGGTGGACACCTTGTTCCCTTCCCTCCACAGGACAGCCACTGTGGTGTCGGACAGGGCCATCAGGGCTCTGTAGCCATCTGTCTGTCTGTCCTTACTGGGACTGAGGCTTAGAACCAAGGTCCCAAGCCCCAAGCCCCTAGAGTTTCACCCCACTGGGGTTATTATTGTTCGTCCCCATGTGAGGTTTGGAGGTGTCTGGGAGTGCGGGCACCCCTCTGTTGGGCTGTGGCCTACCCTGGTACTTTGATAGTAACAAAAAGCATTGACCACATTTGGGAGCCACTGTTTGGGTTTGGGTCCATGTCCACACTCAGTGTCATGCCGCTGGTGGAAGTACGGAACCAAAGGACCCGGTCCTCAGGGCAGCAGGATGAGTATCTGACCCAGCTCACAAGCCAAAAGCATCTGGACAGCTACCAGCCGCTGGTCTCTGAGAAGGAGGAGCTGCGGCAGCAGGTGCTGCAGCAGAGACAGCTCCTGGACCAGCTGCACCAGGGGCGACCCAGAGGGCAGGCGGTGTTGGAGGAGGCCATGAAGGAGCTGAGGGTGACCCAGGTGAGATTCGGGGCAGGCGCTCAGGGCAGGAAGGAGGCAGCCGGCTCCTTGCCTGCTCCTCACATACTGCCTTCTCCTTTAGGTGGTCCTCAGATAGTCGGAGGAGGAGAACCAGCAGCTCCGGGCCCTGCTGAAGTCACAAGGGTGCGTTGCAGGGGAATGGGGCCCCCTGGAGGGAGATGGCCCCTTTTACGAGTCAGGAGGTGGGGCTATGGGATGGTGGACCAAGAGGGCCCCGCCCCAGGCCTCTCCTCCCTTCTTGGCTGGCTCAGACCCTGGTGCCGCCCCACAGCCACTCCAGTGTCAAAAGATGCAGAGGTGAAGGAGAAAGAGGTGCCCGAGTCTAAGAAGCCCGTGGAGGTGAAGGCGATTGTAAACACAGAGGTGGACGAGACCTTGAAGACCAGTGAAGTGGAGGTGATTTTGGGAGAAGGAGGCGCCCAAGAACATGAAGACTGTGATGCGGCTGGTCTCCAATATCCCTCTTATTCCCATTCTTTTACCTCAACAATGGACGCGACCCTCTCCAAATCATCCAAATCTAGCCCCAACCCTGTCCTTCCCTGCTCTTCCTTCCTGTTCTCCTCTCATCCTTCTCCTCTTCCTGCTTCCATGCTCCTCGTCTTTTATTATTCAATAAAATAAGCAACTTTTGAATCTGGGCCATGCATGTCCCCAATACTAGCTACCAGGAATTCCTGAGAGGCAGAAATGTCCACAATACTAGTCACCAGGGTCCCAGGACCCGGAAATCTCCTCCACCACTAACCACAATGGCTTTGGGGGACAGAATTCCCCAAACCAGCCACCTGGGATACTTGGGGGAAGAAATTATCCCAACACTAGCCACCAGGAACTTGTCCCCTAGCACCAGACACATGTTAATGTGGCAGATTTGTTCCCCACCACTATATACTGGTTTTTGGGCATAAATTTCCCTCCCTACTGGGTACCAGAGAGTCCAGAACAGACATGCCTCCCGCAGCTCTGCCAGAAAGTCTGGACAGGCAGTGACAACCCCTTCCTACAACTAGGCCTCAGAGAAGTTACTGGGTGGAAATTGCCTCCCCCACTTCCGTTGCTTCAGAAATGTTAGGACTATGGGAAAAGCCAATTATGGGCTGCCTTACAGTAGTCAGGGCACTTTCCCCTTCATTGTTTACTTGGGTTATGTGCAGAGGGTCCAGAGATCGTTTCAGTTGCCTCAGGGCAGGCTCTGGTACAGGACCTCAAGTCCATTCCCTGGCACCGCATGGTGTCCTGAGCACAAAACCAGAGCACCCTTAGACATCCCTAAACAAAAAAGTCTCTGATAGATCCACACACGAGGCTCAATAAAGCAGTTACAGGGTGGTCGTGGGGAGGGGCTCAGTGCCCCAGATGAAACGCTGGACGGTTGGGGCAAACACAACCCCTTTCTGTTTCACGTTAAAAGTGGGCAACTCAAACCTTAGCCTTTGGCTGAAGCGATAGCACAGTGGGGAGCACATTTGCTTTACATGTGGCTAATCTGTGTTCGATTCCCAGCATCCCATATGGTCCCCTGACCACAGCCAAGATTAATTAATAAATGCAGAGCCAGGAGTAAACCTGAGCAGCAATGGGTGTGACACACACACACACACACACACACACACACACATACAAAACCTCTTTGCCTAAATGGCCCCAAAGCCAAACAACAGTCTGAGCTTGGTGCTCCCCTCCCAGGAAATTGTCTGTTCTGGGGGGTCACCTGTTGCTCATGGGGCCTGGAACTGTCAGATTCCCGAGGTCAAGGCACTATTTGTGGCTGAATTGGTGTCAGGGAGTGGAGGATTGAGGAGCACAGGGCCCGCTCTCTCTGACATTCACTGTGCTATACCTCTGGATCTATTCCAGGCCTGTGTGATTTTGTCACTGATTGGGTGAATCCTGACAGGAGCAAACGTTTCTGGATGGTGGGGATACTGTCCATGGGGTCTCATCATGTCCCAGCCTATCAACTCCACTAGCTTTCACAGGACAACGACTTGATCATGCTCCTATAGTTCGTGTGTCTAAGATGGTGTCCCATAGCCAGGGTCCCCCTCTGTACTACCTGGCATTGCAAAAGAAGACTTATGTGTTACCACTGTGGTATCCCATCCATGTCCTTGGGTGGGACAAGTTCGGAGTGGACCAAATCCTTGCATTCAGCACCCTAATGCTCACGAACACCTTCTGTGTGGACATTCACATCCACTCCCAGTGGTCAGAACCCAGAGCCCAGGCCAAGCCCTCCTGTAAACGAGCTCCAGGCTCTGGGTCCTTTCTTTCCTGCAGACAAGCATGGAGAGAGGCTGGGCCGAGTCACACTCTGCTCAGGTACAGGGTAGGAAGTGCTTCCGGGATAGTGGCCAGGGATCTGTAGATCAGGAATTAGGGATCAGGAAGAAGCACCATCTCTTCTTTACTCAAAGCGTCCTGGACTGGGGTGAGCCACAGTCTTTCCTTATCCCTACCCATCCCTCCCAGGCTCTGAGACATCGCGGCTGTCCCACAAGGCTCCTGGCCTGAGATCGCCCAGCATCGTGCTTGATTCAGCGGATCTGAGGAATCCTGGGGGTCACACAGTGTCAGGGCAGACTCTTATTGGTGCTTCTAGCCCAGGAGATGAGAGGACATTCTCCCAGCTCAAGTGACAATGGGGACAAACCTGTGCAGAGACAGATGAACGTACTGGTCCCGGGAACTGCAG
Organism: Cryptotis parvus; assembly: GCA_021461705.1. Lineage (NCBI taxonomy): Eukaryota > Metazoa > Chordata > Mammalia > Eulipotyphla > Soricidae > Cryptotis > Cryptotis parvus. The sequence goes on from JAJIBD010024410.1 coordinate 22,757, forward strand.
AGGTCAGCACCAGAGTCCAACAGGCCTTACAGACGTGAGCTGTGACCCTGGGCGCCAACAATGACTGTGCGGTGCCACCACAATTGGGATGAGTGTGGAGGTGAGGGCCCTGCCCCTGCCCTCCCTCTGTGTGTTCCTTTCAGAGTTATCTGCTATGTGGGGTTTGTGAAGGATCCACTGCTGGAATAAGAAGGTAAGAATAAATGTGTCCTGCTGGAGAACACAGGGAGAAGCAGAGACAGAGGCCAGACACTGCCAAGCCCAAAGGGAGTAAGACATGCCCTGGGCTGCTTCCCAGAGGGGTGCTGCTAGGGAAGAGGAGTGTTTGGGGCTTGGCCAGAGGGGGGCACCATCACGGACCCAGTGCCTGGTTCTCAGCTTGCCAGGCTGCTGCCAGGTCCGCTGTGGGGTGCCCAGCGGACCGTGGGTCAGGAGGGTTTAAGGTCTTGCATGTTCTTCCTTTGAGACTAGGTTAGGAGTTGAGGAGTTTTCCTTGTCCACAGCATGGTGGGGACGTCAGGAAACAGGTGCCGGGGGCTCTTCTCCTCTGTCACAAGCCATGGGCAGAGCAAATGGGACCTTTCAGACTGAGCATTCAGCTGTGGCCCCACTGTTCAAGCAAATCTCCCAATCAGGAGTTTGGTTCTTAAGGGAGCAGGTTCCAGGAAATGGATCCCTGCTGGGTCCTCCCTGTCCTCTGGGTCCTCCTGCCCCTCCAGTTCTGGCCACCTTAGGAGGCTGTGAGAGAAGGCACCTGGACATGTCCTTCCTCTGAGTGTCTCGGCTGGGCTTGTTTTGTTTTGATTTCCTGGGGGCAGGAGTCAAACACAGGCCATGAAGAAGGAGACTGGGCCCTTGGGAGGAAGCAGGAATTCTCACATTGGTACAGAGCAGGCGCCCAGTATGCCTCACCTGCCCTGTTCCCAAGGCCCTGTAGCTGCCCCACACCGATGAGCAAAGGAGAGGAGGCGGTGGAACCCACAGTTGAGGTGATGACCTAGGAGCAAGACCAAAAGGGCTGGAGCAGGAGACAGACTATCCATCTGCTGCCTGCCTGGGGGTCTGTGTCTGAGCTCGTGTCTCCTGGTTGGGGTCTGCAAGATGCTGATGCCTGTCCTCACTCCTGTCCACAGATGCAGGGGCAAGACACAGTGGGGCACTGCCTGTGGCCACAGTGGGGCAGTTATCGCCGTTCCCTCTAGCAACACTGAGCTGCATTTAACAGCACCAGCCACCACTGTCACCTGAGCTCTGAGGAGCTACAGTGGCACCAGCAGGGGTTTAGCAGAAGCAGCTCCTGCATGAGCTGCAATATGAGAGGAGTGTTGGGAGGGAAGAAAAGGAAGTTTTAGTGAGGGCTATGCAGCGTCTGAGGGAGACCAAGGTGAGAGTCCCGTCATGTGCTCAAGGCAGGAAGGCGGCAGCCAGCACTCTCCTTGCGCCTCACAGAACCCCCTTCTCCTGCAGGGCTCCTTAGTCAGACATAGGAGGAGAACAAGCATCTCCAGGCTGTCACTCCAGCAACGGTGTCGCCCACGCAGCACCTGGCTGCCAAGGCCTGAGCTGGTCTCAGGTCCTTGTTAAGGAAAGGTTCATGGCCTTTGGGCCTTTGCCTTCCATCATTAGCGGGGAAGGGAGGATTTGTGACCTATGGGTCGATACCTCCAGCTACCCCCCTGTTGACGGGAATGCAGTGACATTTAGCCTCCTAAGACCTCCTGTGTGGAAAGAATTGGGCCTGTTAAAGTCAACACTTCCTAGTACATAATCTTAACAATCTTACAATAATAAATTCTGCATAGAAGTTTCTATTTAGGAGTAGGTTAAGTTAATCTATAATAGGTGCATAGAGCTAGTAAGTGATTCTATGGAAATCAAGATTAAAGAAATTATGTACCTTACTTGAGGCAAATATGAAAAAATGTAAAAACAAAAGACTTCAGAAAAACACGTCAGTAAAACAGGTGCAGGCAAAAGGTGGTCATATGTGGTGAACATGATAAATTCCTTTTGATGTTGAAAATGCCTCCTTTGCTAAAAAAATAACTGGTGTAATCTTGCACCTGTGCATTTATTAAATATAAAAAGAGAAGCTTTGCCCTCAATACATCACAGCAGTATTCAACCTCTCTTGTGTTGGAGTCTGTCTGTCATCACCGTACCTGCTTCTCCTGTGAACCTCAGCCGTTCCTCCCTCAGCCTGGTGATCTCCTATAGAGCCGGTCTGAGGCACCAGGCCCAGCTGAAGTCATGAGGGTGCCCTAAAAAGGGAAATGGTCCCTGGGAACAAAAAGCCCCCTTTGGGGGAAATGGCAGGGCTACAGGGAAGGTGGACCAGTGCTCAAGGGAGTATATGGGATTCCAGGGATCAAACCTATTTCAGTCATGCGCAAGGCAAAGGCTCTCCCCACTGTGCAGTCATTGGCCCTGCCCCTCCCAGGGATCATCCCTGGCACATGTACACACATTTCTCTCTGCTTTTTTTTTCATTCTGAAGAAACCCATGTTCTCTACTCAGTATGTATCCTCTTTTACTCTCCCTTCATAAATTTCAAAGTAAATATCTTTTCATAAAAATTGTCTGTTTTTTTTTTTTGGTGGGGGGGTCACACCTGGCAATGCTCAGGGATTTCTCCTGACTCTGTACTCAGGAATTACTCCTGGATGTGCTCGGGGACCATACGGGATGCCGGGAAGAATTGAACCCGGGCCGGCACAGGCAGGTCGCATGCAAGGCAAACGCCCTATCAACTGGACTATTGCTCCGGCCCCTATCTTTCTTAAGAGAGAAAGAGGAGAAGGAAGTATTGAAGGAAGGGAGGAAGGAAGGATTGAAGGAAGGGAGGAAGGGAGGAAGGAAGGAAGGAAGGAAGGAAGGAAGGAAGGAAGGAAGGAAGGAAGGAAGGAAGGAAGGAAGGAAGGAAGGAAGGAAGGAAGGTTGGTTGTTAGGTAGGTAGGAAAGAAGGAAATAGGAGCATACTGGAAAGCATCTTTAAACAAACAAAACAGGGTGGGTAACTTAGCTCAATAAGTGGTGACTTGCCCAGATTCACTATCCAGCATCACTTATGGTTCCCTGAGCCCCACCAGGGATGATCCCTGAGCACAGTCAGTGCGGCCTCCAAACCATAAACAAAGCCAAAGGAAATAGGGCCTGAGAGAAGGGCCAAAGGGCTGAGCACGTCTTCTCCAACAGGAGGCCAAGGTTCAGTCCTCAGACCCCCATGGTTTCCCAGAGCCTCGGGATGAGCCCCAGCACTGAGTTTCTGGTCACCACCGAGCACTGCTGGATGTAGCTACAACAGAGGCGTAGGTCTACCAAAGCACGATCACGATCACGATCTTCCCGTTAATCATCTATTTGCTAGAGCGGGCACCAGTAATATCTCAATATGTCCTGTCACATGCTGTAGAGCCAAGGGCATCGGCTTGGTACAGGAACATAAAGAGCCTCAAACCATTATATTAGGTCATGAGAATGATCTAATATAATTGTTACTGGCATTTGGCATATCAAATACAACACGAGCAGCTTGCTAGGCTTGCCGTGCAGGAGGCATACTCTATAAACACCTCCAAATAAAGCCTTTATTGATGAACGCCAGCCGCTGCGCATGAGCCGGGCTGTGATGGGCTGGTCGGCTGGGTGGAGTTCTGATGAGAGGGAAGTCCAATGTAGAAAATGGCGGCGCCCATGGAGTGGGTGGGGGGGTCGTCTGGCTTGTTGTGAGGGTCTGCCGGGGTGGTGGGCCAAGGCTGGAACCCACCATGCCTCCCGACTGCCTCATGAACGGCTGGGCACAGGGAGAGCAAGGAACCGCTCTGCCCCATGTCGGAGAGTCTCTGGACCAGCATACCTGGGCCGGATTGAGGAAGAAACTGCTCCAGGGTGGGTGTCGATGATCCGGGCTGTGATGGGCTGGTCGGCTGGGTGGAGTTCTGATGAGAGGGAAGTCCAATGTGGAAAATGGCGGCGCCCATGGAGTGGGTGGGGGTCGTCTGGCTTGTTGTGAGGGTCTGCCGGGGGTGGTGGGCCAAGGCTGGAACCCACCATGCCTCCCGACTGCCTCATGAACGGCTGGGCACAGGGAGAGCAAGGAACCGCTCTGCCCCATGTCGGAGAGTCTCTGGACCAGCATACCTGGGCCGGATTGAGGAAGAAACTGCTCCAGGGTGGGTGTCGATGATCCGGGCTGTGATGGGCTGGTCGGCTGGGTGGAGTTCTGATGAGAGGGAAGTCCAATGTGGAAAATGGCGGCGCCCATGGAGTGGGTGGGGGTCGTCTGGCTTGTTGTGAGGTTCTGCCGGGGTGGTGGGCCAAGGCTGGAACCCACCATGCTACCAAAGCAGCAAAGTCAAAAATACTTTTTTATTTTGATTATTTTGAGTCACATCATTGATGTTCAGGGATTCCTCCTGGATCTGCACTCAGGAACTCCTCCATGTGCCCAGTAGTACATCGATAGGCTATCATAGATATGCTGCCAAAGATCAACATGTGACGTCACAGGAGCCACCCGGTCCTGTGTCTTCCCCATCAGAGGAATAGTTCAGAATGCAGCAGGATTTCTTTATGTCCTTTGCTGTTACTACTAAGCAGGATGAACTAGGGCAAAACAAAGCTGGACATTCTGGGGTTTCTGAATATATAATGAAAGAATTTTAAAAGGCTCTTACTTATATGGTCCAAACTTACCATAGTGTTATGAGTTATTAGCGGGATGGTCCAGCCAGAAGCTGTAGATCACTCACAACTGGAGCTTGATTGCAAAACCAGCATTAACTCCTGAGCAGTATGCTCAGTGGAGAACATGGTTTGCAAAAGAGGCTTATAAAATGTCTAGGGATAACCCAAGCCAGGCTGAAACTAGAGGTTAAACCTTAGATACTGTAGTTGGCATTGGATCAGCTGGTTACATTTTAATGCGAATTGTTAACATGTTGCTATAAAATACCTTGCCACCAAGCTCGACATATAATAAAACACCTTCCAACCTGTGCACGTTTAATTTGTAATCATCGAGCCTTGGGACTAATCCTTAAGGACAAACTTGTAATCAGCTTTGGCAGATAAATGTCACTCATTTTCTACCCGTTCACTCCTTGATCCTTTTTACATGGTACCACTGACACCTTCTCTAGTTTTATTTGGTTAACCCCGACTAAAGGGGAAAAGACTTTACATGCTTGTACTCATTTATTGTCTTGTTTTGATGGATTGTAAATGAAATTCAAACATAAAATGGCCTAGCTTATAGTACATGTACATTTAAAGATGTTTGCCTGAACCAGAGTGCCCGAAAATCTATGACTGGATAAAGAAGCTTTGGTACATCTACACAATGGAATACTATGCAGCTATTAGGAAAAATGAAGTTATAAAATTTGCCTATAAATGGATGGACATGGAGAAGATTATGTTGAGCGAAATTAGTCAGAAGGAGAGAGACAGACACAGAATGACTGCATTTATCTGCATAACATAAATATATATGTACATATTAAGATACCAATATCCAAGGTCAAGTGAAACATATATCAGGAGGTCTTGTCAAAGGTGGAAATTATCACAAACGTGTGGGAGTCAGAGGCTAGGTAAAACAGAAAATGGAACAGTGTGCTAACAATTGTCGAGGGTACTAATGCCAACCTAGAACTGAGCATTAAATAGAGGCAAAAGATACACATGACAACCCTTTAATGTATGTTCTGTAATCTATAGTCTGGAGGGGAAGGAAAAGAGAAAGAGAGAGAAACGGAAAGAAATAAAGAACCTGCCATGGAGCAGGGCTGGGGGGAGAGGGGAGGGAACCGGGGACGTTGGTGGTGGGAGATGGGCACCGGTGGCGGGATGGGTGCTGGAACACTGTATGACCAAAACCCAAATATGAACTTTTTAATTGTATATCTTTGTAATTGTAAAAATAAAAAATTAAAAAAAAAGAAATAATGCCTGACTTCTAACATTCCATAAAAAGTTTGAATGTTAATAAAAAATGAGATTAAAAACTTAAAAAAAATAAAAAAATAAAGATGTTTGCCTGGTGTGGCAAATTCAGCAAACCACCGGCATGGCATTCCTTATAATGCCAGGACCAAGAAATTGTTGAAAGAGTCCACAAACATAAAAAATCTTCTTTAATCTCAATTAAAAACAAAAAAGGAGGAATAGGACCCCCCTCTAAAAGAGAGTCCAACAAACGTTTTTAACATCTTTTGGCTTTACGTTTTTAAAATCTACCTCAAAATACAATTTTTGAACATTGCCTGTCTAGAGCAGAAAACCATTTTTCAGCGGCTGGAGCAATAACACAGTGGATAGGGTATTTGCCTTGTATGCGGCTGACCGGGTTCGATTCCCTGGTATCCCACATGGTCCCCAAGTATTGCCAGGATTAATTCCTAAGTGCAACCATGAGTAAAACCCCCTTGACATTTCTGGGTGTGAAACAAAAGGAAAAAAAAAAACCTTCAAAACCTGCTGAACCTAAACGAAAGGCATTGGCTTGGGCAAAGATTTATTTTCAAGAACAATGGTTTATTTCCAAACTGGATTGAGAGGTTCCCCTCTCTGGCAGGTGCCGGCTTGTCATGAGGAATGATCCCTTCCAAAACCTGAAACAATTGTCAACAGCATTTTTGGGCCCGAAATTAGGGAGCCATTCCTCGCAGTGTTTAGAGTTTACTCCAACTCTGCTCAGGGGTTTCTCCCAAGAGTGTTGGGGCCAAACCTTCATGCAAAGCTGGTGCTGAGCCTCCCAGGAAACTGAATCTTCATCTCTGGACAAGCCCCTTAAGGTCAGCAGGGCAGGATTTATTTTTGTTGAAGTGGCCTCTTGTATGTTCCTTGATGGGTCGAATATGGTGATACATAACTTTCCCACACTCACTAGTTTACTCTTTCTCTTCAGCAGAGCAGTTCTCAGGCTTATATAGGAGTGCCCAGGATCACCCAGACCTTGCGGGGGGGCGACTAGAGGGGAGATGCTGCCTTTCTCCAAGCTCCCTGGCTGGCCCTTGCTGCAGGCCCATGGAGGGTGTCTGAGTATCAGAATATTCCTGAGGGACCATGGAGAGTTTGTCTGCCTGGTCTCAACCTAGCTCTGACCTGTCCCTACTCTGTTACTCTCAGTGCCCACCAGATGGCGATGCCCACCATCAAAACTATTGGCAGAAATCCCCTCTAGGACATTGAAGCAGAAGGCATCTTCAAAGATGAAACACCACTAACAAAGCAATTAGAAGCTAAGATAAATATATGGGACTACATGAAACTAAAAAAGCTTCTGCACCTCCAAAGAAACAGTGACCAAGATACAAAGACAGTCCACAAAATGCGAAAGAATATTCACCCAATATCCATATGATAAGGGGTTTATATCCAGGATATATTAGGCACTGGTAGAACTTTACAAGAAGAAAATGGCAAACCCCATCAAAAAATGGGGAGAAGAAATGAACAGAATCTTCAACAATAAAGAAATTCGAATGAACAAAAGATGTATAAAAATGCATCATCATGAATCACCAGAGAGATGAAAATCAAAACAACAATGAGATATCATCTTACACACAGAGATTGGCACATATCCAAAAGAGCAAGAACAAGTTCTGATGTGGATGCGGGGGAAAGGGGACTCTTATCCATTCTTGGTGGGAATGTTGACTGGTACAGCCTTCCTGGAAAACAATATGGACATTCCTCCAAAGACTAGAAATTGAGCTCCCATCTGACCCAGACATACTACTCCTGGGAATATGATCTGGGAAGCCAAAAACACACAGGTAAACACCATCTGCACTCTATTTTTTTTTTTTGCATTTTGGGTCACACCCTGCAATGCTCAGGGTTAGTCCTGGCTCTGCACACAGGAATTACTCCTGGCGGTAATCGGGGACCATATGGGACCCTAGGGGATCAAAACCGGGACGGCATCGTGCAAGGCAAATGCCCTACCCGCTGGGCTATCGCTCTGGCCCCTGCACTTTTATTTTCATAGCAGAACTATTCACAATAACCAGAATCTGGAAACAATCAATGTGCCCGAGAACTGATGACTGGATAATGAAAAATAAGAAAAGAAACTTTGGCACATCTATAGAATAGAATACTATGCAGCTGTTAGGAAAAGTGAAGTTATGAAATTCACGTATAAATGGATGGATTTGGAGAAATCATGTTGAGTGAAATTAGCAGAAGGAAAAAAACAGATATAGAATGACTGCATTTATTTGCATGGAATATATATATATCATATATATGTACATATTATACCAATGTCCAAGGTCAGGCGAAAAATGGATCAGTAGGTTTTATCAAAGGTGGAAATTTTCACAAACGTGTGGGAGTCAGTGGCTAGGTGAGACAGAGTGGAACAGTGTACTAATAATGGTCAACAGTGCTACCACCAACCTAGAACACAGCATTAAATATAGGCAAAGTGACATACATGACAAACTCTTAATGTATGTATTGTAATCCACAATGTGGAAGGGAAGGAAGAGAGAAAGAGAGAAAGAGAAAGAGATTAAGACCCTGCCATAGAGGCAGGCTAGAGAGTGGAGGGAGGGAATCGGGGACATTGGTGGTGGGAATTGGGCACTGGTGGGGGGATGGGGGGCTGGATCTCTGTATGACTGAAACCAAATATGAACCTCTTATGAACAACTTTGTAATTGTATATCACACGGTGGTATAATAAAGTATTAAAAATGCAATATGAACATGAAAAGAAAAACAATAAAGTTCAGATTGCAAGGGACAGTGAGAAATGGCCAGATCTGAATATCAGTTTTCTCTTTCAAAGTTGAGGAATTGGGGTGGGAAGTTTCTATGCAGCAACAATATTTTGAAAAATAATTTATTAAAAAAAGTCTGCTTTCAAAATTCATAACAAAATGTAAATACAAGATAATATACAAGATAGGTAAATGTTAGTACATCTCTATTTTGGGGCGCGAAATTATGGCCAGACAAATGTGATCTGTTGTCTTTTAGGTCAATAAAGTTTGGTACCCCTTTGTTTACCTAAAACACTATTGGCAGAAATTCCTGCAAATGCTAGGTCCAGTTTCAGATCTGAAGGTACCTGGCGCCGTCTGGGCTAGTGTAGCTGGCAGGAGACAGAGGGAGGCCAGTGAGGGAAGTGTTTGGCTTGAAATGCTGCAGCCAGGTCGGACATCTTCCTAGTCAGCAGAATCCACATGGGTTAGGAAGATGATGATGATGATGATGATGATGATGATGATGATGCTGTTGATGATGATTATGATGGTGATAATAGCGATGATGTTTATGAGGATGATGATGAATTTGATGATGATGAATGATGATGATGATGATGATGATGATGATGACCTCCTTACTACTAATGGTGTTGCTAAGGTTGTGACCTGGGCCATCTATGTCATTGCTTTTGCTTATTGAAATAGTTGTCTTCTACTTAATACATTTTTTTTTCTTTTTGTGTCACACTTGGCATTGCTCCAAGGGTTACTCCTGACTCTGTACTCAGGAATTGCTCCTGGCATTATTCGCAATTTTCCAAACAGCACTTAAGCCTGCCCCTAGAGCAGACCCTCAATAATCTATTTTCTATTGCTTGCTCTATTTTGCTAACATGATCTAGCAACATTTTCTTAGAAGATAGTGAAGATTGTCCAGTCTCACAGTGAACCATTGAGCCCTCATACACAAAGTTACTGATACTGTTGTTACAGGATCAGTGTTGTGTGTACATATTTTGTTATTGCTTAGCTTCTACTTTACATGTATTGCCAGTGTTGTGCTACTTGGCATGGCAGTACAGTAGTTTTTGAGGAATTCCAACATTTTGAACTGGGTGATAAAGAGGGAGTTCAAATTTTAAGGAGGTGATATTGGCGGATGGGCATGACAGTCAGGCCTCCTGAAGAACAGGGGATGTGGGGATGCAGCCCCGTGGTCAGGGCTTCAGAGGCCACATCTTGGGTGAGGGCCAGTGCAAAAGGACCCATGGTGGTTGTGGTGTGGGAGAGGTCCCTCAGGCCCACGAGGACTTTGTGACTCAAGTCAGAAACTGAGCAGTCTTCACTGTTGACATCACTCTGTAGGAGTTCTGGATTTCTCACTGGCCAATGGGGTTGCCGACCCTAGACGATGCCCACGACCTCTCCTATAAAGTGTGGGGCCCTCCCATTCTGGCACCATCTCACAGTGAACCAGTCTATGTGGTGAAATCCTCATACTAGGAATCGCGAGATGTGGCTACCCCCACCGACTCCGTGTTCCCCTCCTCCACTGTGTGTCTCCTTCCTCCCGCCCCCTAGTGGCGTCCTATCCCCCAACCCTGTGCTGACCCAGACTGGATTTCAGAGGACTCAGCTGGCCAAAGAACGGAAGATGGTTAGACAAAGTGCAGGGACAGGGATGTGTGGCGAAGTCTAAGGTCTTGTAATTGCACACCCCCCGGTGGCCAGTGTGTGGCCAGATGAACCCTTGTCCAGCTTGCAGTCCTGGCCCAAGTTGACAGTCAGTCCCGCCCTCAGTAGTGTCTGCTGGCAGTCAGGACTCCCAGGACTCTGGGCTAGTGACCTAGTCTAGTGACCCCTCGTCTTTAAGCTTCCCAGTCCCTCTGTCGCTGTAACTGGCCTTCCTGGGCTCCAGGTGTCCCTAAGATTTTTATGGACACCATGTTCCCTGCCCTCCGCAGGGCAGCCACTGTGGCCTGGGACAGGGCAATCACGGCTCTGTACCTGGCTGCCTGTCTGTTCTTACTGGGTTTGTTAGGGAAGAAAAAATGGCAGGCAGCCTCCAATAAGCCACAGGGCTTCCATATTGCTATGAAGGAGTTACCGAGGGCTCCAACATCACCCCCTTTTTGGCCTTGGAAAGGACATCTGGGCAAAAAGAAAAACAGCAGCCTATCAGCGGTATCTGTGGGAACTGCTCGGGTGCGGGCAAGGCGGTACTAACATTTAGAACATCCCAGAGACATATTAAATAACTTGTCTGTGCAACTTAAGTTGTGTTTCTCCTTGAGTTATGTTTTTTCTTTGATTTTTTGAACTTAAGTACGTGGGGATTATAACGCAAGAAATGCCTATATAATCTAAAGCTTCCCATTACTTGGGGTCTTGCCTTGGCCTGCGTGCCTAAGAGCTTGACCCCAGCTAGCTGGCTTAATAAACTCTGCTTGCCTTTTTTGCATTACTGGGTGGTTTCTTCGTGATTCCCTAAGAACTTGCGACTCGGACCCTAACATTTGGGGGCCCGTCCGGGATCGCTATCTGTGGGACTCACAAACAACCACCAGTATTGGTATAGGAGTTACCAAGGCCTCTCGAGAATCTGCCTAGGGCAGAATCTGGGTGGGTTGAACCTGCAGATGGAACTAGGTTCCGGGGACCGCCATAAAAGAGGCTGGCCTCTCTTTCTCTGGGAGGACTAGGCTCTCATTGGGAGAACGAGGTCCTCATCTGGGAGGACGAGGTCCTCATCTGGTGCCTAGGCCAATTTGGCTTTTGGAACCAACTCCAGAGACTCCATTGTTAACAACTACGGGGAGAAGTCCCTAAAAAATATCATCCCCGAAGTCTAAGTGGGCGCCGTTTGGGCTTATACCAAGTAAGGATCTAGATCTGAAAAAAAAGTGTGTGTGGATAAAAAGAAAAAGGTGTGCAGAGAACCGGTCCAAGTAAAAGTGTAAAAATTTATGTGTTTGCTGAAATTGTGTGTGTAAAAATTACTGTTGTGTTTTCCCTTTTGTTAATCCCCTTCTTTACAGGAGGAATGGGACAGAATCAGGTAACCCCTAAATCTCTTTTTTTGAGCCATTTTTTCAGAAATCCAAAAGAATTCATCTGTCTGTCAGTACTGCTAAATTAAAATGTTAAAATTCATAATTCGGTTTTGTCGGCTTACTACAAAAGCAACTCTTTCCTGACCTAATTGGAAGAATTTTAAAGGGTGAAGGAACAGGGAAAGTCTCAATAGGCCTACAGGGCTCATTTTGATTAGGAAAAATCAAGGGTTTCTTCTTATGTCTAAAAGCATATGTTTGTTTTGTTTCTGCATAAAATTGTTAAAATTATCTGGTCTAAAAATTTGTAATTTAAAATAATTGTAATAAATTTGTAATATATATATATAAAAAGGGATGAATGTCTGTAATAATTGGCAGTTGCAGATACTTAAAGTTCCATTTGTCTCCCCACCAGAAAGGAGCTGCCAGCCCCATACAAAAATGTAGTGACTGTCTTAGAAACAGCTAATAACAAACTAAAAAGAAAAAAAATGGCTATTTCAAAAATCCAGTCACAGCTGCCAAGAGCCACTTCAACTGGTGGCTTTTAACAATAAAATTGGCAAAATAACTGGTAAATCATTTTAACCAATGTTTCAAAAATAAAATTTTTAAGGCAAGTATTTGTTAATTAATAATATAAAAAATTCAAAGGCTTAAAAGAAGGGTTAACAAGTTCTGCAGAGCACAACTCCATCATGCTAACTGAATATTGTCTTCATGTGTAAAACAAAATCAAATTTTAAAGTATTAAAACTTAAAATGCATGTAAATAAAATTTTTGTTTTGCTGAATAAGGTACTTAAAAACTTAAATCAAAGTAATAAATTAAAAAGCTATGTAAAATAAAATGCAAAAAAAAAAAAAAATAAATAAAGCTATCATCAGTGGAAAAAAAATCCTGTAAAAATAAAGCTGGTTAAAAATACAATAAGGCTACAGAATAAAATATAAAGAAATGTGCAAAAGGTCTAAGTATGTATAAAAGGTGTAAGGTTGTGTTTTTAAAACTGTTATTAATGTCCACAAAATTATTAAAGTACGCTTTTGGCAAGGTCTATAAAAATATTAAATAAATGGTATGGGCTCCTGTTACAGTGCTCTTAAATAATTGAAACTCAAGGTTTTAAACATAAAATTAAATTGTACCACTCTAACTCTACAGATGTCAATGCAACCTTAAAATGGGTACCTTGCATCCATTGTAAGTAAAACAACATTGCTTTTCTCTCTGCACCTTCAATACATTTTTAATGTTTCATGTCACTATGTTGGTTTTGCATAAATCCACATTTAAAAAAGAAGAGTCTTTCTTCTCTGTAATAGGGGTGTATTCCTCATACAGACAGAAAAGCCACCTCTGGGACCCCAAAGCTCTCTTCCAGGAAAATGGAGTCAAAAGAAATTGGTCTAAGTGACAGAAGCAGACATTTAACTGGTACTGTTACAACAAACCTCAGGGAGATCCTAGAGGCTGGCCAGACCAAGGAAGCTCCAGAAATCGTCTCTGCTGTGGAAAGTAAGGAATCTGCAGCTCTGCAATAACTGACAAGGGCACTGAAGTAGAATTTTACTTCAGCCCCCACAAAAAGAAATGTGGCTGCTCTCTGCTCTTGAGGCCCCAGTGGAGAAACCCAAGACCACCTCCAGCTTGTCTTGGGACCTAATCTTCATATGTTATGGCCAAGCTCGGGTAGCCCTGATGTCACAGGTAAAAATATTAATGCCATCATTGGTGTGTTTCCTGCTGCTCTTAGCCAATCCCCAGGACTTCTCAGTAAGTAATGGGGTACGCAAATAAAAAGTTCTCCAAACCTGCTATGTTTATGCAAAAAAACAAATCAGAATTGTTAAGTCATCTGGCAAATTTTAAAAAAAAGGTGAAAAAAATATTCCTGTGACTTACCTTTGTAAAAATAAGATTCCTAGTTAACAAAGATAATGAAATAAAATACATTCTAATAAACTTGATTTAAAAATTCAAATAAAACTTAATTTACCAACTGTAAGTAAGCAGGCTAGCTATAAAGAAACTCAGCATGTATTGTCACTGGTCTGGCCAGTTTAATTAAAGCCAGAAGTTAACCAAAAGAACATCAAATAAAAAACACAATAAGTCATTTTCTATCAGCTAATCTCATAGGCACAATC
>JAJIBD010024411.1:0-80173 GCA_021461705.1 Cryptotis parvus
TTTTTTTCCTTAGGCAACTCTTCTTTTGACATTCTGGTTCTTTGCCCTGTGAACTCTGGACCCCTTGGTTCCCCTAGAGTGCTATCATTTCAGCTCAACTCAGATATCAATGACTCAGGTTACCGCCTTCTTTTAAACCCAGAAAAATTTTGAGTGGTTAGGTGGAGTAATTGAATGCTTAAAGTTTTTTTAATTTTTTCCCAACTTTTTAAAGTCCACTAAATATCCATGCCCATTAGTATCTTTTGAGTAATTTATTTTATATAACTAGAGTTTTCCATTATTTCTGATGGAAAGACTTTTCCCATTTTTAAAAATATCTTAATACTATCTATTAAGGTATTAAGATATTTTAAATGTCTATGAAAGGTCACATTTTATGAGCCACAAAAAAAGGAAGTTTTAAAAATCACCATCTATCAGTCCTTATCCTTTCCAGTATATATTTCTTAAGAAAAGAAAATACTTATTCCTAGCTCTGGAAAGTGAACCTGTTTAGGTCACATGCAGGACAAGCAATTGGCCCATTGTACTTAGATCCAAGGAAATCACTATTAAATTGTTACAAGCATTCCTGGATATATCAAACTGTTCCTGTTGTGCAGTTGGTGAGCACAAAGCTGGAGCTGATCTCAAAGTCATCTAACAACTGACTTTCAAAGTCATCTAACAACTGACTTTCAAAGTCATCTAACAACTGACTTCCAAAACAAGAAAAAAGAGTTTCAAAACAAGAAAAAAGAGTTCAGTATTTTCTCCAAACAATTAAGGAAATACCTTTGCATTTACCTTGAATTTAAAGAAATTGAAGATGAAAAGAAAAGTAATTAGAATTTATTTTAACATTTCTAAAATGTGTGTAAATTGAGAAAGAATGGTAAAAATTAAGCACAAAAAAAAATAAAAAATTTAAAAAAATTAAGCACTGTTTTTTGTTGTTTACAGAATTAAACATTTTTGGAATGTTAATTTTAAGACTTTTGAACAATATCTTTTAGTTCTATGTCCTGATCTCAATCAGTAAAGCAAATGGATATTTTTAAAAATTAGTCATAACAAAAATCGAAAAACTGTAGAATATTGCTAAGTACTTATGAGAAGAAAATAAGAAGAAAATCAGGTTTATGGAAAGGGTTTTGATATATAAGCACATAAATTTTCTGTTCTTTTAAAATGTTTCGGTTCTCAGTTAAAATCATCAATGCTGTGGGTATAATATTAATATATTTTCTAAAGTTGGTTTTAACTATTTTTAAAGGAACACTTAAAATTTTTATCCAATAAACTATTTAAAAATGCTAATTATACTCAACATTGCACTTATTCATTTGCTTCACAGACATCATTTTTCAATCTAATGTCATGTTCATCTAATTTTTTAGTTGAGATCATTGTTGTGTGATATTTATTATGATTAAACATTCACGCAATACATTGGTGGTTAAAGGTAAGCTGTGTTACCTTTTAACAATGGCACTGACCTGTGTTCTTCACATTTTGTTTTATCATACCCATCACAAAATGAAATAGTGTAGCTATTTGTTATGTTCACTAAACAGTATATTTGTAACTGTAATTTCTTGAATTTTACATGCAATCTTAGTTCTAATTTTAAAAGTTTTACTATAATTAAATTATCAGGTCAAGGCACTAGTACAGCATGTAGGGAATTTTCCTTGCACATGGCTGACATGGGTTCGATCCCTGGCATCCCATACGGTTCCCTGAGCACTGCCAGTAGTAATTCCTAAGTGTAGAGCCCAGAGTAAGCCCTGAACAATGCCAAGTGTGACCTCAAAAGAAAAAATATATAGTCCAATGCTTACTTTAAGATCATTTATTGTGTGCCTGTTAGTGTTTATAATCATTATATATATATATATATATATATATATATATATATATATACATGAAAGTTATTAGGGGCCAGAGATATAGCAGAGTGGGTAGGGGGCTTGCTGTCATGCAGCCTACCAAGGTTTGATCACCCCATATCCCACATGGTCCCTGTGTCTACCAGAAATGATTCCTGAGCAATGACTCAGGGGTAACTGTTGAGTAATTGTGTCCCAAAAATAAAAAAGAAACAAGAAGACGAAGAAAAGGAAGAGGAGGAGAAGGAGCTGGAGAAGCAGAAGGAGAAGCAGAAGGAGAATGTGAAGGATAAGCGGAAGAGAAGTAGAAAGAGAGGAAGAAGGAGAATAACAAGAACAAGAGAAGATAAACTTCATTAACAAAATATATGAAATTCTGTAGTCTAAATATTGTTTAGGATAACATTCATAGAAATATATCTGAGCAATAATTAGTATCCAGTAATGAATGACTTTGATGTCAAGCAAACAGTACCAGTAAAGATTTTAACAGGTGAGGTTGACATGAATTAATTTAACTTGATGTAGTAAATCAACTGGCATTAGAAAAATTGAATATAGTAGGAGATTTTTGCAACAACTCTCACCAGGACTGTTATGCAGTCTACATGAACTAAAATAAAATCCATTATGTTTAATAACTTTTACGTTCAGATACACTGTGTTCCAAATTTTGTGTTGTTGACATTGCTTGTTTTAATAATTTGTACAAGAGATGTAGACTTTCATTTTCTAAATAGATTAGTGATAAAATAACTTAATACTTGCTCCAAAGAATTGCTTATGTACTATTAAAATTAATTCAAGATAGTGCCATATTCAAAATGTTTATTTTTTATCATATGTCATTCTCAAAATTCAAAAGATTAATTTAATAAATCAAATCACCTCCTACTCAGCACCATAGTTTATGTAAATAATACCTCTTTTAAAACTGAGCTTATTTCATCATGTCAGTTATTGCTCTGTTTCTTTTCATTTTTTTTTCTTTTTTGGGTCAAAACTGGAAATGTTCAGGGGTTACTCCTGCTCTGTGCCCAGGAATTACTCCTGGCAGTGCTCAGGGGACCATATGGGATGCTGGGGATGGAACCCAGGTCGGCTGTGTGCAAGGCAAATGCCCTACCCGCTTTGCTATTGCTCCAGCCCCAATAACTATAGTTTTGTTTGTTTAAAATGGTCAGGTAGATCTTCCGCTTGCTGTTCCACCAGGTGGAGGTTTGCCTCTGTCTGATATCACTGGGTCTATTCCAATAGGGAGGCAAAAATCCTCTCTACATGGTGGGTCCCAGAAGTCTGCACATTGACCTGCTGCTTGTTATGGGTCCACAGTGACTTCTGTTTGCTGGTCCACCATAAAAGGCAGAGAAGATAGAGGAGCTTAATTCTCAATATCTTCAACAGCAGTAACCACAATGACTCGAAACTAGAATAAGAACATGAGGAATCCAATTGGAAAACTCACAGAAGCCCAACAAACTCAATGAGTGAAAATATCTCCCCAAAACATAAACTATACCAATAAATTATTAGACCATGTCTTTTATGACACTTTGATAGGCTGTTCCAGGATTTCAAAAAATGATAGCACAGGTAGTCAGCAAAACTTAGGAATGTAGAAGAGTAGAAATGAATTTTAAAAACTTTACCACAGTCAGAAATGACAGAAATGAAGAAGATAGTAGATGATATAAAACAAATCAATAGAAGCTACGGACAGCAGAATAAAAGAAGCTAAACAAAATATCAGTGAACTCCAAGATTAGGAGAAAATAACTAGGAAACAGAAGAAGGTGGAAAATAGCCTGCAAAGATAACTGGTACATTACAGAGAAAGAGGATAAATATAAGAATTATCAGAGTCCAATAGGAACAAGAAAGCAAATGTGCTGAAGAAACAATAATAAAATCATTGATAGGAACTTATCAGAGTTGATATAACAGGCACCCAGATTCTAAAGGCCTGAAGAATCCCAGGAAACTCCCAGAAATGTAATGAAATTCACAGACCCAAAGATAGATATAGAGTACTTAGTGCAGCAAGATCAAAGGAGAATCTTAGATAGAAAGGAAATCCCACGAGATGCACAGCAGATCTATCAAATGAGACTCTACAAACTGAAAGAATATAGAAATCTCACACCACTCACAGCACAGAAAATGGCACAGTTC
Organism: Cryptotis parvus; assembly: GCA_021461705.1. Lineage (NCBI taxonomy): Eukaryota > Metazoa > Chordata > Mammalia > Eulipotyphla > Soricidae > Cryptotis > Cryptotis parvus. Next base: position 4,047 of record JAJIBD010024411.1, read on the forward strand.
CAAAAATGCAAGAACAGAAGTGCTGGCATGGATGCAGGGAAAAAGGAACTCTAATCCATTGTTAGTGAAATGTCGAGTGTTACAGCCTTTTGGAAAACAATATGGAAATTCCTCCAAAATCTAGAAATTGAGCTCCTGTTTGACCCAGTCATACCACTCCTGGGATATACGATGGGAGACCAAAAACACACAGAAGAAACATTATCTACACTTCTATGTTCACAGAAGCACTATTCACATTAGCCATAATCTGGAAACAACCAGAGTGCCCGAGAACAGATGACTGGATTAAAAAAAATTATAGTACATCTACACAACAGAATACTATGAAGCTGTTAGGTAAAAAGGAAATTGTGGAGAGGATCATAGTGAGTGAAATTAGGCAGAAAGGAAAGGACAGATATAGAATAATTGCATTTATTTGTGGGATATAGAAAAAAAATAGCATGATATCAACATCTAAGGCCAGGCAAAACATGGATAAGGAAGTTTTGTCAGTGGGTGGATACTAACGCAAGTGTGAGGGAGTCAGAGGTTAAGCAAGACAGAGAAAGGAACAGTGTACTAGTAATTGTTGGAAATGACAATAGCAGCCTATTGTCATATTTGGTATTATCAAATATTATCATATTTGATAATACCAGCCTATTTTTGATATGCCAAAAATCAGCAACAATTATAGACCTCATTCCCATGACCTGAAGGAATGGTTCTAGGCTCTTCATGTTCCTGGAGTGAGCAGATGCTCTTGGGCTACACTAGCATGTGACAGGACATATGGAGATGTTACTGGTGCCTGCCTCGAGCAAATCAATGAACAATGGGAAGACAAGTGATACAAGTGATAATCCAGCCTAGAACAGAGCATTGAATGTAGTCAAAGGGATATACATGATAACCTCTAAATGTATGTATTGCAAGCTGCAATGTGTAAGAGAAGGGAGAGGGGGCAGAAAGAGAGAGAGAGAGAGAAGAGTTAAAGTGCCTGCCATAAAGGCAGGCTGGGGAGGGGGAGAATCAGGGGACATTGGTGGTGGGAAATGGGCACTGATGGAGGGGAGTGCTAGAATACTTATGACTGAAATCCAATCATGAACATCTTTGTAATTTTATATCTCACAGTGGCACAATTAAAAAAAAAGAATACGAAATCTGTAGTACAAAAAAGTCAAGGAAATAAACAGCTCATCAAGAATACACTATCCAGCTAGGTTGTTCAGATTTCCAGGAACTATACAAAGTTTCATGGAGAGACAACTTGCCACTTGTCACTTGTATTTCTGTTGTTCATCATTTTGCTCAAGCAGGCACCAGTAACATCTCCATACATTGGGAATGAGGTCCATTACAGTTACTGTTTTTGGCATATCGAATACACCACACCACGGGTAGCTGGAAGGGCTCTGCCGTGGCTCTGGGTTCATCCCAGGAAGCCCAGTCTTTTTCTATATTAAACCATCAACCATGAAGGGCCCACGGGGCAGAACCCTGGAGGTGTAGACAAGCCTGTCTCCTGTCTGCCACAAGCAAACGCAGCCAGGCACCACAATCATATCTGCAACACTTTGAGGGCAGGAGGAGACACAACAGCTTAAACAATTATAGCCTTCAAACTAGTTTTATAAAAAAAAAATCAAAAGATTACATTTATTTATTTATTTATTTATTTATTTATTTATTTATTTTCTTTTTGGGTCACACCCGGCAATGCTCAGGGGTTACTCCTGGCTATTCGCTCAGGAATTACTCCTGGCTGTGCTCGGGGGACCATATGGGATGCTGGGGATCAAACCTGGATCGGCCACATGCTAGGCAAATGTCCTACCCACTGTGCTATTGTTCGGGGAATGTAGAAACTTCTCATCATATGGTATTGATCATGGCACTCACTAGTGGTATATTTGCTTGACCCCAACTTTATTAAGAAAGGTTCAAAACAAATTGCAATTCATTCTTACAAATTGACTTTTATGGATTTACTTTATGATAGTTCTGTTAGTCATTCCTTTAGGCTTTATTGGGCATAATAATATGAAAATAAAGTTGTTATATGCCTACCAGGCAGATATTCTATGGTAAGGGAGGAACCTGGGACATTGGTGATGGGATTGGCGTTGGAATATTGGAAGCCCAAAACAACTCTGTTATGAATGAATTTATAAGTTATTGTCTCAATAAACAATGGGTAAAAAGGTCAGTTGGTAGAAAATCATTCCATTTGGGAATGTCGACGGTTTTCTAATTTTATACAAGCATAGTCTGTTTCTGGTACACATTCATAACTCATATTTTGTGTTTACATTTAAGTTTTAATGTGACAACTTTAGCATTTTGAGTGATTCACTTATAAGTTCTATAAGTTTTCAGTATATGGGACAGTCATTAAATTGTTTAGTTATTAATTTGTTTGTGTTCTGTTGTGGTCAAATCAGATCTCATACATTCCATACATATACTCTTTCTCACCACAATTCCTCAGGAGAACTTGAAATAATTCCCTACCCACTTTTTCCTAAAAACCATCTGATTAAAGATATAGCCAAAACTTCAAACCAGGAACTTTTATAAAGAAATTACACATTCCAGGGTTTTTGTATGTTATTAAGCAGTCAAAAATCAATAATGTTCATTCATATGTGAACATAATAGATTTTTAGTAGCAGCATAAATCAGTTTAGTTTGAAAAAAATTTATATTGTCTTGCCTAAAGAACAATGAGGAATGTTTACAATGCTTACTCATGTTGTTTCACATTCACTTCCTCCTGACCATTCATATGCACATTTAATAATAAACAACAATGTGCAGCAGTAAATAGACAAAGCTTCCCATGTGTTTCTTAAAGCGTATATATCACTTCCAAAGAAGTATTTTGAATCTTTCATAAAATTGAATGTTTGTTACTACAATTCATGTGGATTCATCAGGAACCCTAGTTTCTAAAGGAAGTGAAAATGTACAAGAATTATAAAAGTAAAATTTGGCCTGAAATTTTTAACAAACTTGATTTACATTAAGCCTTACAGTCTGTTGAAACTTGCTGAGAAATTTCCAATAATGCAATAATAACTATTTCTCAGTAATGTAATGAGAAACACATTACTGTATTACTCCAGGGCCGGAGTGATAGTACAGAGGGTAGGGCGTTTGACTTGCACGCAGCTGACCTGGGTTTGATCCTCGGCATCCCATATGGTCCCCAAGCACAGCCAGGAGTAGTTCCTGAGTGCAGAGCCAGGACTTACCCCTGAGCATAGCTGGGAGGACCCAAAAAGCAAAAAAAAATTTAAAAAAGTAATGTAATGACAACTATTTTTCTATGGAATTCCTTAACCTTATTATTCAAATTCCTTAAATTTAAATAATATTTGTAGTTTTTCAGATATTAAACTTTAGAGTGCTTTCTATATAGCTGCAAGAACTTGCTCTAGTCAAATATTTCTGCCATTGTTCAATATTAATAAATTTATTTAATTATTTTTATACATTAAAATGAATGAACATGTAAATAACTAAAAATAAAAATATAGGTATTTTTATAGAAATATGAAATTAAAGCTTATGAAAAGCTGCCAGATCCAATAACTGATAAAACATGTAGTTTAATAGAATTTTCCAAACTATAACCAAGAGTATAATCAAGGTTTAGATTTTATGAGTCAACATCATGCATTTGTGAAGCCACATCTTTATGTACAGAACAGTGCTATCTGTCTGCTTCATTATCATTATGATGGTTGAGTTGTTAAGTTGTCAAGGATATGGTATGGTAATGAAGAGATAATTTCAGATCAATTGCAATCAATCAACATTTCCCATAACTTCCCTAGACTATTGCTCCTCAGATTATTAAGTTACATGTTATAATGTCACTTAATGAGTCCAGATTGGCTGAACTATTTTTTGAGCAAATTTTACAACATGATCAGAATTTAAAGCGAAATCAATCACCGTTGCTATTTCAAAGGACGTAATGCATTCCGTTCTCAGCCATAAGATAAAAAATCCCTCTGTGTCAAAATTAGTCAATAATTCTTAGGATTTTTAAATTATAATATGCAAATAAGAAAATGAAAGAATCCAGACCTTTTACATATAATATGCAAATAATAAAAACCGATTTATCTATATATTGCATTACTATAAAGATGCTTGAGCACATAGGACTCTTGGACAAACAACAACAATTTGTTATAATAATTATGTATATATGTAGTGGCAAGATTATTATATACTTGAGAATTCAGTTGTGACTTTATTCAATAATGATTGTACATACTATCTTATGTCAAGGTAAAAGGTTATGTACAATAATTTATATTAAAATTCTTAGCTAAATGCTTTATATTTCAGGACAATTTTATGAGGCCTAATGATTTGGATTAAGACTTAACTCTGACTTCAAGGCAGAGCAAACATCTAGCAGCTATCACTAAGCCAAAGGAATGACATTATCAAGGCATTGTAAGGCAACCATGATATATCCCAAGATATTCATACATCCTTATTATTGTTTTTACAAGCCAGAACTTGTTCTCAGTTATGTTTATTTATTTTTATTGCTGTTGCCTGCTTTGATATTAGCATTCTGATTAATGATTCATTGCCTCATTTGTATTCAGTTTTGGGGCCCCACCTAAAAGTCATCAGAGTTTACTTCTGGTTGTGTACTCAGGGATTACTCATGGCAGTTCTTGACCATATGTGGTGCCAGGACCAAATCTCAGTTGGATGCATGCAAGGCAAACCCCCTTACCCACTATACTATTTCTCTAGTCCTCTTCCATATTTTCTTACTATTTTTTAAATTTTACTTAAATACCATTACTAATGAGTGTTTATATTAGGGTTCTCAGCATAACTGTTTCAACCTCTCATCAACCAACTTGTGATCTGTATTCCTTCACCAATGACCACATATTATGACTCTACCCCATACCTCTACATTCTTTATTTAGTCATTTAGTTATTTAGTTATTTGTAGTTTTATTTATTTATTTGTAGTTGTAAGTTTAAATATTAAACTACAAATATTGTTTAAGTTTTTGAGAAAGAAAAATAGGCTTGCTCTTCAAGCTCGTGTGTGCCCTTGAACCCAAATCTCACTTGCTTGTCTTTGATTCTTTGCCTGTGTTCTCTCCAACAGGCACTTGTCCTCTTCTCCCTCATATCTTTAGTAAAGAATTCAACAAAAACTTTATAAATATAAAAATGTTGCTACAATATCTTTATTTTAAATTTAAAAGTGATTTTGTTATGAACCATGTTTTTATTGAGTAATTTGCAAACTTTAGGTACTTCTTACTGTTTGCTAGTTTGAGTTATTTTGCAGCCTGCTTTGTAATTAAAGTAAGTATTTAACAACTTACAAGGTTCAGGGAAATAGACTTTCTGGTAGCTATCTATGAAACTATAGACTTTCTGGTAGCTATGTTACTGGCGCCCGTTGGAGCAAATCGATGAATAACGGGTTCAAGTGATCAAGTGATCAAGTGATCTATGAAAACTTTAGGCAAATGAAGATGGTTGCAATAAAGGGCCTGCCAACTGATTTTTTCTTGAGAGTGGAACTTAAGAATGAATGAAAGATTTTTTTTAAGAGAGTAAAGAAAATACAGAGAATATATTATACCAATAGTTGCTGTGTTGTCTGACACTGCTTTTTTGTCCTGGTAAGACTCACCCCTTATTGATTTCCTCCTCTTCTTCTTCTGTGCCCCAACAATAGACTCCTAAATTCCTCTGGCCTTGAGAATTTAGTTATATGATTCCCTAAATTCCTCTGGCCTTGAGAATTTAGTTATATGATTCCATTTATTACATTTCACGGATGTGTTTTTATGTAAGCATATACACATAATAACGGAAAAAATAATAGCATATCTGTTATGCAAGAACTGATAGCCTACCTACTACCAAGAGTATCTCGCCTGCAAGGGATACTCTGCACCGACAGAGCCTGGCAAGCTACCCATGTAGCATTCGATATGCCAAAAACAGTAACAATTATAGACCTCATTCTCATGACCTGAAGGAATTATTTGAGGCTCTTTATGCGCCTAGAGTGAGCAGATGCCCTTGGGCTACACTATCAGGTGACAGGGACAGATGGAGACATTACTGGTGCTCGCTAAAGCACATTGATGAACAACGGGAAGACAAGTGATACAAGTGATAGAAGTGATACACATTTATCTTCATGTATATGCATATATAAACGCAATTGCTTAAAAACTAAAAGTTATAAATATATTATTGATTTAAATCTGTTTCTGTTTTTATCTTAGATGAAGTAATTAAAATTAAGTTAAATTTTTCTTATTATTGGTGGCAGAGTTTACTGTCTTTCATTGGTACATTTTCTACTCATAAAATCACTTGCTATAAAAATTATTGGAAATAAAGTATTCATGTGTATCTTATAGCATTACTTGTAGTTTCATATTGGTATTTTAATTAAATATTTATCAAATAAATAAGAATTGATTTTTTGTTCAAATGTAACTTACATCAATGAATGTATCAATAAAATAAGGGAGAGAAAAGAAACTTTTGAAAACACATTTCTAATATTATGTGAAACTTGTGTTTGGAATGATAGAGAAAGGGGTTTGAGTAAATAATGCATGGATTATGCAAAAGTGGATGATTATATTGCAAATTACTAACCATCTTGCAATTTTAGCAGCTTCTCTTTCTGTCACATTTGAAGATGAATTGGAAAGATGCCTCAATCATTTCCACATTTGAAAGCCCTATTTTTCCCCCTGCTGAATGGCATCACTACCTTAAATCAGCAAGGTTTGTGTCTGTCCAGATGCATAATATAAACAGCTCAGGATTCTACCATTTGCTAACACAAAAAGTAATTGGCATGTCCATGGCATTGGATTCATTTTGCCCTTCAGTTAATGTATTCATTCACTTTTTGGTCGAGCTTGTAGTGTTAGACACCAGTCAGAAAATGCTCATTTGCTCTTTCGTAAATAATATAGTGTAGTTGCTTGAAAGAAATGCACCAAAGGAACTCCTTATTATCAAAAGAACTGACACCTCTTTTCTTGCATGTAAACCACAGGTAGTTTAAAATATCTTTTTTAAACATCAACTTTTAGAGTGAAAAACTTGCCAGAAAATACTAACCTAGTAAATTCTAACTTGGTAAAGATGAGTTTTGCAGCAAATTCTAGGTTAAAAATAGTAAGATTCCTTATTGATGTTACTGAAAACATATTACAGAAAACATAGCAGTAATAAGTAGAACATATCCACATAACTGTGTCAAGTAGCATTAGAAACTCTTTGCATTTCAGAAATCATGTACTTCATTGTCTTTTAATTTATAAATCCATTGTTAGACAAGATCATAACACGGGTGGAAAAACAAAAAATGGCAAAAACTGAATGTTCAGGTTGGACTTTTCTGTGAACCAGGACAGCTGAGGAAATCGACTAAATCAAAGTTATGTGTCTTCTCCAAGCATGTTCAAAATCTGGTGCACATTCACTCAGAAAAACAAACCTTTGGAAATCTTCCAAGTTACTTATAAAACATGACCATCATGAAATATTTTTTTTTCAAAATCAAGTCACATAAAATATGAAAAAAAATAGCTGAGGCAAAGGAAAGAGACATGCAGATATGCATTTTCTTAGAATGCTGCTTCCCAGGGGTTGAACTCCGGCACCACATATGGTATTTAGTGCAGGAGTCACCCCTGAGCACATGGACAAGAGTTATCCCTGAGTGCAGTCAGATAGGGCCCCCAAACAACAATATTTTTATGGTAAACACTGAATTCATTATATCTACTTTTTAAATCAGATTGTTTTTATACTCTAAAATCATGCAAGGTCTTGAAATTAACAAAAAGGGAAAAAAAAGCAAATATGCTAATTGGTTTATTTTTCTTTAGTGCCATTGACTAAACATCCTCTAGCACAAACTGACTTTAACCTTGACTATAGAATAGATCTTTGTTTATTCTTAACCTTTAAATTCTAGGCAAAAAGCGTTATGCATACTACAACACTGAATTTCTGCAACAAAAGAAAATAACTGATACTTATAGACTCTTTATTGAAAATCTCTCCTCTATCTCCCTTATCATCTGTTCACTCAAGCAGAAAGAGGAAATATAAATATACTCTTTTTTTTGCAAAGAAATTTTCAGGTTACTAGCAGTAAATTAACAATAGAATTAAAGAAGTAAATTTATATTTAATATATGATTGCCTTCATCCAAATATATGCCTACATATTTTCTTTTCTAATATTAGAGATTGATTTATTCACAAATGAGAATTTAAATTATATATTTTCTTTATAATTAAAATGCATATGTTTCAACATTTTGTCTTTTTGAAACGTGACATTGAATGCAGGGAAATGAATATATTTTCATGTAGCTACATGAGTACAATGATATCAAATAGTTTTTGAAAAGTTTGTAACACCCTCATCCCCACCTCTTTTTTCTGCTTCTTCCTCTCTTCTTCATCATACAACTTAATATCTTAATTTAAAGCTAATATTTAATTTCATATTAATTTAAAGTGATTAATTTATATTTAATATTAATTTAATATTGAATAAAGTTAATATTAATTTAAAAAGGAAAGAAGAATCTATTTCTACTTATATTTCAATAGATAAATATGTATTGCATAGTAAGAAGATTCCATGAATTCTCCACATCTTCCTCTTTTATAGTGGAAAATAGAATTTGTCAACAAATATCCAACAGTCCTGAATTTTGTTGGCTACATATCTGTGATCCTTCATTTACTTCACTAGACTCCTTTAAATGTTCACAGTGGTTGAAAACCCTGAGTGACAAGTATTGGATATTTTCAAAATTAAATTCTGACATCGTTTTCTCTTTTTATTAAATTGATCTCCTCTTTTTACATATGCAACTGAGCAGTTTCATTTCATACATGTTTAAGAAGGTTATTTCAGAGAAACGTCATGGCTTTTCTGATTTTAAAAAAAGGAAAACATATATTTTGTTAATGATGCTTTTGAAAAAAGCATCCTAACATCAGTCTTGTCTGGTTTGCATAATCACGTATGCACATGTATACTCAATGTGCACACAAAACACATTCTTTTCCTTTGTAAACTTGTAACAAAATTAAAATATACAATTGTGTCCTTTGAATATGAAGAAATCTGAGTGACCAAAAGGCATATGAAAAACTGCTCTTTATCATTAATCATCAGTGAGATGAAAATCAAAACAAAAATGATTTTGTCTCACACCACAGAGACTGGCAACATCCAAAACTGCAAGGACAATAAGTGCTGCTGTGGATGCGGGGAGAATGGGATTCTCATCCACTGTTGATGGCAGTGCCAACTGGTCCAGCCCTTTTGGAAAACAATATGGATATTCCTCCAAAAATTAGATATTGAGCTCCTATTTGACCCAGCAATACCACTTCTGGGAATATACCATGGAGACCCAAAAACACACAGCTGAAACACTATCTGCACTTCTATATTCATTGCAGCTCTGTTCAACATAGCCAGAATCTGGAAACAACCTAAATGTCTGAGAACAGCTCTGGCTAAAAACAGTGGTACATCTACACAATGGAATACTATGCTGCTGTCATAAAAGATGAAGTCATGAAATTTACCTGCAAGTGGATGGACATGGAGAGTGTCATTCTGAGTGAAATTCATCAAAAGAAAAAGGATAGATATAGAATGACTGCATTCATTAATGGGATATAAAGATATACCAGTGTTCTACTAATTGTGGGAAACGATAACTCTAGACTAGAACTCAGCATTGGAATATACAAAAGAGACTTACATAATAAACCCTAAAAATTTGAGGGGCAAGACACAATATGTAAGAGAAGATAGAGAGTTACAGAGACAGAGCAAGAGAGAGAGAGAGAGAGAGAGAGAGAGAGAGAGAGAGAGAGAGGGAAGAAAAAGTGCCTGCTATAGAGGCAGGCTGGGAATTGGTGGGAGGGAATGTGGGGACGTCGGTGGTGGGAATTGGGCACTAGTGTAGGGACGGGTTCTGGAACACTATATAACTGAGACCCAATTATGAATATCATTGTAATTGTATACTTCATGGTGGTATAATAAAAGATAAAATAAAAAATAAAAATAAAATATGCAATTGTAAATATTCAGGGTACATTTTGTCAATTCAGACCTATTATAATAACATTTTAATATATGAAATGCAAACTGTCATATATATGATTTTTTTGCTTTTAATTTTGTTTTGAAATCCTACCCCTGCGATTCTCAGGGCTTGCTCCTGTTTTTTTTTTCCAGGGATTATTCCTAGCGGTGAATTGGGTACCTTATATGGTCCTGGTGACAGAGCTAGAGTAGGCTGGAAGTCAGGCAGATCACTATCTGTGGTGCTCTCTTTGCCCCCACATAAAGCATGTACTAGAATATGCTCTCAGAGGTTCCGCATGTTTATTTAATCTGAGCTGTGTTGCTTGAGGTTTGCTTGAATGCTGATTAGCTTGACATGCGAGCCTATCCCTGTATTTGCCAAGAAATCTCAATTTCATCAGAACAGATTGAATAGAGATGAATCTTTACAGAATAGAAGCAAAAGCATTGTGAGGTTTTGTGACTACATCTTTTAATTGTTCAATCATTTCTGCCAACCTTCTTCTTTATTACATAATCAAATAAATCAAAGATTTGGAGAAAAAGTAGAAAGAGGAAAATAATCATTTTCTCTACGACTTAATATGTGTCTTTATACAATGTAGGTCTTATATCTATGCTTATACTGGGTGAGAATCAATATAAATAATATACTTGAAATGAAAATTAAAATTGTAAAGTACAAGAGAGAGTATTTTATGGGGGATTTAATTCCAGGTATTGACAATAATTAGAAGCTACTTAGGAAAATTGGCAAATTTGACTTATAACAGATTTTGCAGAGGAAAGGTACTATTAAAAAAAACCAAAATATATTGAAAAATAAAGTCTTATGATATATCTTAACAATGTAGCAGTTTACCTAGTAATATCCTACATATATTTGAGGCTTAAAATATTAACACTAAAAGGCGCAGCACCAAGACATAGTAAAGTGGTAAAGCTCTTACCTTGCACAGAGAAGATCCACTTGTACCCATGGCACCATACATTGCCCCATGAATATGGCCACAGAACCAAAAGTGAGCCCTGGGTATAGCCAGAATGGTCCCTAATAAAAACAAAAGCAAATATAAAGATATGTCATAACAACCTTAAATATTATTTAAAATTTAAGATAATAGTCTTTAATTTCTATATTATTTTGCAGTTTTTTCTTCACTTGACATTTACGTTAAAAAGAAATTGAGCTAAAATATGGAAAATTATTTTTTTTTAAAGAACATTTTACAACTCTGTTACTAAAAATCTTAATTAGTAAATATTAGCAATATAAGATCCTGAAATAATAGAGATATTATATCAGGTAAAGTGCTTGCCTTACTGTGTCAAATTAGGCATGATTTTTCAGCCCTCCATATTATCCCTGGAGACCACCAGAAGTGATTGCTGAGCTCAGAGTCAGGAGTAACCCATGACAAGCCAGGTGTGAACATAAAACAAAACAAAGCAAGAAGAACTAGAAGAGGAAGAGGAGGAGGAGGAGGAAGATGAAATGGAGGAGGAAGAGATGATGAAGAAAAAAAGAAGAAAGCATGAAATATAAGACCTTGATTATAGTTTGCACTAACTACATGACAACATTTCCTCTCAACACGGATTATCATCCGTCGAATAAAGTTTATCCCTCTTATTTGTATGATCTACACAAGTCAGCATTACTTGGAAGTTAAAATCTTGATTATAAAAATTCATTTACATGCAAGAAAATTGCTAGCACTTTTCACTCAGAAAATATGCCTAGACTATTTTGTTCAATTTTTTTTATATTTAAAGAAGACACCTCTTTAGAAATAAAAGAAAACTATTTTATTTTATTAATTTATTTTATTTCTCTTTAGGGCATACTCTTTAGAAATAAAGCATTTGATTTTATATTTGATAGCATTCAATTTTGATTTTATATTGTATTTTCTTTTGTGCTTGATCAGTCAGATCTTTGTCTACTAATATGGTATAGGCAGATTATGCCACAAAAATGTATTTTTTGTATTTTCATTACTGAAGCAGAATTCAGCCACAGATATGAAATTATAACCTCTGAAATGAATTTGAATATATTAATTTTCTTTAAATGATAGAATGCATTTTAAACTAAAGATAAAAATGAGGAAGAATAAAATTGGGAAGGCATTACCAGCACATTTTCATATAAATCTGTAAATTATTCTTCAATTCCATGAGTTAAAAACATTCCAAAACTCTCATTGCTAAAATGATGAAACAAAATCACATAGTCCCGATACTCTGCTCTTTTGAAAGGAATGCTTTTGAAATATTACATTGACTCTCAAGGCATACAATTTTATGCAAATATGCAATTTAATCACCCTATATAGGATGTATAATATCTGGAACAAATATAGTTCATATCAAGCATCCAAAGAAGTTACCTGGAAAAAATATTCAAAGAAAAAGCAATGTGTGATAAATTGCCCACTATAGCAATTTATCCAAACAACTGGTGATCTATTCTTAGATACAGAAGTATATCTTTCATTTACATATAACTCAACCTGCTGAGTTTTAATGCTTAAACAAAATGAATATTTTTTAGTGATCTCATTTTGCTTTTCATTTATTTTTTTTTTAGATTTTGAGTCCCCATGAATTACTAAGCAACAATATGATTCATAATTGAGTTTTAGTTGTGCTGTGTTCCAAGACCAATCTCTCAGGTCTATACTTCCTTCCACAAATGTCCCCATTTGCCCTCCTATTCCCCACTCTGCTTTAATGGCAGGCACATTTTTCTTCCTTTTCTTTTTTTTTTTGACACTGTGGTTTACAACACTATTACCAATAGGGTATCATACATACCAGCTCACCTCCTTTCAGCACCCACAGAGTCAATACTTCCCTCCACCATCAACTCAGTTTTCCCTGCCCTCACCTATCCTCTCTGCTCCCATCAATGTCAAACATCCTACGGATAACCAGTTCTCTTGCTCTCTGTTTCTGTTGCATTTAGGCATTGTTATTTCCCCCTATTATGTCTCTTTATACCTTCATATGAGTGACGCAACTTAGCTTTTTTTTAATTTTTTTATTTTTACAAAACAACCAGTTTTTTCTTTCCCTAGCTATGTTGTTAATTTATAATGACATTGTATAAGAACCTCAGAATGAAGAACTAGATAAAAAATATGTGGAACATAGAATTATATTTAAGAGTTTACTGGGTCTATTTTAATTTTCTTATAGCAGACGTCTATATTTTAGTGAAGTAAAATCATTTCATTAAAATCAGTTTGCATAGAGAAATTTGAGAGAAAGGCTCAAAAGAAAACACAGGATTCTCCATAGGCCAAAGAGCTAGTTGTACCTCTCTCAATAATGTGGCATTATTCAGCAAATGTGTCTTGATATATTGGAATCAGAAAGGTAGTCCAGCAGGTAGGGCATTTGTCTTGCATGGAGTAAACCTGGTTTTGGTTCTTGGCACTCCATGTGGTACTGTGGACCTGACTAAGAGTGGTGATTGAAGGAAAGCTAGAATTGAGCATTTCTGAGTGTGGTACTCCCCAAAATTACTAATATAATGGATTTACTAATAATGTAAATGATTTAATATTTTCTGCAATATTTTTAAATTATAGACTGTGGCATTTTAGCAATGGAACCAACTTGTTGATGATTAGGATCCATTAGGATCTACCACTAGATATTCAACTGCATCTTATTGTCAGGCAATTACAACAACCGTATATTTTTTTTCTGAATAAATCTATCCAGTTCTTACTGAAGGACCATTCATCATTTGTCAATTTATTCAACTGGATGAAGGAACAATGCAGTTTTATTATCCTAGACTATGCTTTGAACAATGAGGCAAACACAATTACCTTTAACTATAGTTACTCTTAGTGAAAATAAGGGAAAAAAAATAAAGTACCTGCCATGGAGGCGGGCTGGGAGAGGGGGGGGGGAACCGGGGACGTTGGTGATGGGAGATGGGCTCTGGTGGAGGGATGGTTGCTGGAACACTGTATGACCAAAACCCAAATATGAACTATGTAATTGTATATCTTTGTAATTGTGTATCTCACAGTGGTATAATAAAATAGTTAAAAAAAATAAATAAAAGGAACAATAAAGGTGTGGCTAAACAGCCAAAAAAAGGGAAAAAAAATTAAAAAATTAAAAAAAAAGAAAATAAATATTAAAATAAAATAGTAGCTACAGAGAAGTTTATAATGCTACAGAAATACAGCAGAACAAGAAAATGACTTCCAAAATTCATAGAATATTTTATTATATTTGGCGATGAAAGAGTGTCTTTAAGAAGATAATATTTCATAAAAGAGAAAAATAAAAATATAGGGAGATATTTTCCTATATTACCCTAGAAAGATATTTTTCTAGGGAAAGAACTCTTAAAGCTTATGAAAAATTAAACAAAGTTTCTGGTATGAAAGCAGTCATATATACATAGCTTTTAAAAGTGCAAAAAAAGGGGAAATCCTATATGAAGCTAGGGAAATAAAAAGACAAAATATGCAGGAATTTGCCCATCACAGCATAGACTTGAATGTTAATTTGAAGAGAGTAAGAACAGAAATCTTAGGAAGGCTTTCAGTAATGAAATCTTACTCTTCTTTTTGAAACCCCCTCTCTCTCTATAGCACTGAGAATAGACTATAAGAGAAAATGGAAAACCATGCACATTTCCGTTATTTATTACATTCTCTCATGCTGTGTAATGCCATTAAATTCTCCATCAGAAATTAAGGACTAACTACCACAGTTTCTCAGAGTAGTTGGTGGCTGTTGGCTTCTAGATGAATAAACTCCAGAAGTTTCTCTTGTGTGAAGAAAGATGGCTGAAGAAAAGGGACCAATTTCCTAAATTCATTTTGGCATAAACAAATGGATTATCCCAGCTCCTGAAATTTTTGTAAATTGATTATACAAAAGAAGTTAGGCCCAAGCAATGGTACAGAGGGGAGGGACCTATTCTTGCATGCTGCTGATCTAGATTCAATCCTCAGCATCCCTTATGGCCTCTAAAGCCTGCCAGGAGTGATCCTAGAGTGCAGAGGCAAGATCAGCCCTGAGCATCACTGGATATAGCCCAGAGCAATCCGTCCATTGGAAGGACTTTATTACTGAATAAGTTTCACATTTCATTTTCTCCCTGATCATATTTCCAATTATTTTTATCAAATATAGGTCTAGAAATTACTACTCAATAAGCTACACACATGTACACACCTCACACTCACACATACACATACACACACACACTTACTAATCTATTTTAAAGGACTATTGCAATTACTGACTCAAATGATGGTGGTTCAGTAGATGGATCATATCTTGATAAATTCTCTGAATAATATTTCCTCATAATTCAGTCTTCTTGGCTTTTTTCACATTCCACTTTTGGTGACTCAATGCATCTCTACTAACTTGAGATATTAAGTACTATCTTAAGGTCTGTGCCTTCAAATTTATTAAGGACATATATAACTAAATGCATAAACCACTAATCTTTATGACTTCAGGACTGATGTAATCCTCTTTGGAGTTGTGACTGCTAACTCGAATAACATGTCTCTTTTGCATGGCCTCTTCCATGTAAAGAAGCTCACCACCTTGCCATCTCTATGGAGACCAAAAACTCTGTTTACATAACTCAGGTCCAGTACCAAGATTTCTCCCCTCAAGTCTCATCCTTCACATATGCAAAGCAAATACGTTTCTGGTCCCCCATCACTAGACTTTGCCACAGATTCCTAGTCAATGATAGTTGGCATGAATGACATACATCTGCTTCTATTGCAATGAAGGCTGGGCTGCCAAGACAGGACTGCTGTGAATATCCTTGTCACGTTGCTGTTCTAATCAGAATCTGAGATCATCAGACTAGATGACAGTGATCCACTTCCATGCAATTTAAAGGCAAAAGGCCATAGATGTCTTTCCTGAAATCTGTCATCTGACATTTTGAGATTTTTATACACTTTCTGATAATTGAGCATTGGAAGTGGGGTGACACATGTAATTACCAACCTTGTCTTTATTTCTGATTCCCAGTAAACATGGCTTAAGTAGGTCAATATGAGAGCTTTTATTTTCATCAGAGTTGCCCATTTTCCTTTGCACACTTCATCTACCATTCTCTTCAGCTATCCATCCTCTTCATCTATCCATCCTCTTCTTTTATTCACTCTGCTCTAGCCTCACTGACTCTGTAGATTTTTCTTGTCTCTGACAGAAGTTTCTGAGAACCTTTAATTTATTCTATTTCTTCTACCTGAATTGCCTTTTTCACAGCGAGCTCTATACCTAATCCATAAAATTGATAATATGATAAATAATATGATAAAATCATAAATATATGTTTTCTTGTGACATCCTGTTATTGTAGTATGTGTGTTATATAACATATATGCTATATATATATACAAATATAAATATCATATTTTATATGCCAAAAACCAGTAACAATTATAGACCTCATTCCCATGACCTGAATAAATGGTTTGAAGCTCTTCATGTTCTTGGAGCGAGCAGATGCCCTTGGGCTACACTAGCACATGACAGGACATATGGAGATGTTACTGGTGTCCTCCCAAGCAAACTAATGAACAACGGGAAGACAAGTGATGCAAGTGATATATATACACATATATGTATATATAATATATATTATATGTATATACATAAATACATTTATATATATATATATATATATATATAATACACCAAGCCCAACCTCAATGCCCGAGCAGTTCTATTGACAGAATAGAACTTAGAATCTTAGGTCTTACAATAAAAATGAGCACCAAAAATGGGTGTAGGAAAGAATGAAATAGAGTATAGAGCAAACAAAATTATGCCAAGGAAACAATATATTAAACAATATAATAAAACAATTTGAGTCATCTAATGATAGAGGCCGACAGAAAAATAGAATAGGAAACTATTATGACTTTATATATATATATATTTATATATTTGTTTTAATATATTTTATTATACCACCATGAGATAAACAATTACAAAAATGTCCATGTTTGGTTTTTGGTCATACAGTGTTCCAGCACCCATCCCTCCACCAGTGCCCATTTCTCACCACCAATGTTCCCTATTCCCTCCCCTCCCTAGCCTGCCTCTATGGCAGTTTCTTTATCTCTTTCTCTCTTCATCTTTCCTCTCTCTCACTTTCTCTCTTCCTTCTCTTACATATTGTGGATTGTAATACATATACTTAGAGGTTATCATGTGTATCATTTTGCCTGTATTTAATGCTAAGTTCTATGTGGTAATAGCACTTTCGACAATTATTGGCACACTGTCCCTTCTCTGTCTTGCCTAACCTCTGCTCCCACATGTTTGTGGTAATTTCCACTTTTGACAAGACATCCTGATGCATGTTTTGCCTGACCTTGGATGTTGGTATCATAATATGTATATATATGTATATTTATGCATATATATGTATATTTAAGGGTATCTGCTGATTGACTAACTGAAATATTTTAGTCTCTGCTCTTAATGCAGCTTTGAATTTTATCTTTTTTATTTTTTTAATATTTTATTATTCCACCGTGAGATATACAATTACAACGTTGTTCATGTTTGGAGGTTTCAGTCACATAGTGTTCCAGCACCCCACCCTCCACCTGCTCCCATTTCCCACCACCAATATCCCCAATTCCCTCCCCACTCCCATAGCCTGCCTAAATAGCAGGTTCTTTATCTCTTTTCTTCTCCCCCTCTCTCTTTTCCTTCTCTTACACATTGTGGGTCGCACTACATACACTTAGAGGCCATCATGTGCATTTTTTTGCCTGTATTTAATGTTCAGTTCTAGGTTGGTATTAGCCCTTTTTGACATTTATTCAAACATGTTCCCTTCTCTGTCTTACCTAACCTCTGACTCCCACATGTTTGCGGTAATTTCCACTTTCGGTAAGGCACCTGATCCACGTTTCACCTGACATTGGATTTTGGTGTCATAATATGTATATATATATATATATATATATATATATATATAATGCAAATAAATAAAAGTCATTCTATTTCTCTCATTCCTTCTGACTAATTTCACTCAACATGATCCTTTCCATGTCCATTCATTTATAGGCAAATTTCATAACTTCATTTTTCCTAACAGCTGCATAGTATTCCATTGTGTAGATGTAGCACAGTTTCTTTTATCCAGTCGTCAGTTCTCCGGCATACTGGTTGTTTCCAGGTTCTGGCTATTGTGAATAGTGCTGCTATAAAAATAAAAGTGTGATTGTGTTTCCACTGTGTGTTTTTGGCTTTCCAGGGTATATATATGCCCAGGAGTGGTATGGCTGGGTCAAAGGGGAGCTCAATTTCTAGTCTTTGGAGGAATGTCCATATTGTTTTCCAGAAAGGTTGTACAAGTTGATATTCCCACCAACAATGTATGAGAGTCCCCTTTTCCCGCATCCACGCCAGCACTTGTTGTTTTTACCCTTTTGGATATGGGCCAGTCTATGTGGTGTGAAGTGATATCTCATTGTTGTTTTGATTTGCATCTCTCTGATGATTAGTGATGATGAGCATTTTTTCATATGCCTTTTGGCCATTCGAATTTCTTCCTTGTCAAAGTTTCTGTTCATCTCTTCTCCCCATTTTTAATGGGGTTGGCAGCCTTGAATTTTAATATACTTACAGTTATTATCTATTAACAAATATGTCACAAGTTTGAAGTTATGGTGGAGTAGTCATATTGTATGGAATAAATGCCCAGCATGTTTTCTCCAAGGACTTCAAGGTTATCCTAAAGTTACGACACTCCATGTGTTGTGCCATTATGTGTTTTTCTCATTCTCTGCTACCTACCCTTGCTATACAGAGGTCAAAGGTGCCAATCTGAGTTGCTTAATACAAGTTTGCTGTGTCTCAGGTTAGTGCTTTCTTCTTATAATTTCCTTAAGATTACTTACCACTATCTAATGCCATAAATGTCTCCTTTTGCTTCTAAGAGAGAGCATCACTGGATGCAGTAACATCTCATCTCAGATCTGCTGTGGAGAAGCCTAATTTAGGACAGTGAGTAACAGAACGGGTTAGTGACTGCAAAACATATTTTTAGAATCCTGAAACTGGAACTCACCAGTTACAAATCATTAAGACAAGTTTGAATGAATGACAAGAATGAATTTCTGGCATAATTATTTTACATAACTCATCTGACATATGATCATCAATGAGAGAATATAAGCATGCATTTCACTATTATGCTATATCTATAGTACTTGATATATATGCAGGGATAGCAATTAAAGTAACTATGTAATTTATCATCAACAATGCAATCCGCTGATGCTATGAATAGCCAATTATTATTTTACACATGACATGTAAGCCATAGTATAAGGTTATATAAAAAGCACAATTTCTGACAACAGGATGAAAAATATACATTTGATCTTTTATTTCATTGGTCAGGCTATTCTTTGAAATTTTGATCTCCTTGCCTATGATCTGACACCAAGAGCAGTAGATATTTTAATTAGCTACTTTCTGCAGTAATTCAAAAAGCCAGGATAATTTATGAAAAAGAAAAGCTGGGATATTTTGCTGGTAAAATTCAAGACTTGCTTGCATGAAACCCTGACTTAGTAGAGATACAGTACCAAAATAATAATAATAAATAACAGTATAACATATGGTCAGATAGATTTAGAAATTACTAGATATAATTTGGGCCCTCATTATTGAAAAAACAGTCTCATATTCTTTAGTTAGACCATCAAAGTTGCCTGAACATTCAAAATGCATCCATCCGAGGCAAAGCAAAACTGAGTAATATGTAATAGCTCATAGGACTCTTGGCTGGATAAGCATTGCAGTACACTGCTGCCCAGAGCCTCTGCATCTGGCCTGGAGTTGCCTCCTGCAGGCCACTTCAATGCAGAGCCAGGAGTAATCCCTGAGCATCACCGGGTAGGACGCCCCAAAGAAATTAAATAAATAAATAAATAAATAAATAAATAGATAAGTGGGTCTCATTCTGTTAATTGTATTATGTTGCCAGAGAAAGCATATACCAATGAGGTTATTTTTTATTTCCTTACCAAAGGAATAAACAAATCTGGGCATATCTCTAAGAGGCAATACAAATATTTTGCTATATTACAGGAGTGGACACATGCCAATGTATATATATATTATTGTTGTTATGGGTCTCTGGAAGAGGAAGGACATATGGAAATGAGTTAATGAATCTGGGAAAATTGTGCATTAATCTGAAAGCTGGTCTAACGAGCCCATATGCACAGTAAATCAATGTTTATTTCCTGAATGTATAATCCAAGTGCATATTTTATAGCGGACTCACACTCAGATTAGTCCTCTAACACCATTGTGCAAAGAATAGCCATGGAGAAAATACTGCAAAATTCCCTTAACATCAGAAACATATGAAAAGCAGCAGTGGTGGCAACACCCATGAAATTCCCATTTGATTCATCTGTTTGGTCACTAAAAAACAAATCCAGTTCAACATGATGCAGTCAACAGCAGTATTAAACATGGGATCCCAGCATATAGCTGCTCTGACAAAGAATGTTTTCCAACTAGAAAAAGAAGCAGACTCAGGTGTATGAGACATGCAAATTATAACTCTTTAAAAATTGTATTTATATATTAAATATATTAGGTTTTCTAGTTAAAAAAATCCTTCTAGGAGCCCTGAAAGCTAGTACAGTAATGAAGAGGAATTCTTTGCATACAGATAACTCTGGTTTGATCCCCAGCTGTGCGGAAGGTCACCCAGCACTGCTAGCATGACCACTGACACAGAGCCAGGAGTCAGCCATGAGCACTGACATGTATGATCCCAACCTGCTCCTGTCTCCAACTTTCTTTCCTGTAGCACAGAGGTCAAAAGTTTTACTCACTGCTATAGTTAAATAATTCTCTAAACTTGTGCTTAATCATTTCTTCTTTTCCCACTGAACATTAAAATTTTAATACTTCTTGACAGAAATATCCAAACGCATCATTTATGATGAGCTATTTTACTTGGTTTAACAAAATCTGACTAAGGATTGTAATTTTTTTATTTTTCACATTTTTTCTTCTTGGATCAATATAAAACACTTAAAAGTGTCATTTTTATTAGCAAATGAATCAAAAATTAAATTTTGAAAGTAGTCCATAAACATATCATTATATTTTCTTTTCTAATTGACTTATATAACATGCATACAAATGATACATTATTAATATAACAATGATGTCAAAACTAGTTTGACACCCTCCCTTAAAATATTAGCTAAAATTAATTTGATGTAAGTATAAAGAAAAAGAAAATTTCTGAGACCAGAGGGAAATTGTTTTGCATGAAGCTGGGAATGAATCCTGACTGCTAGGTGTGGCCCCAAAGCAAACAGAGATCACTAGATCACTAGATCACTAGTGATCTAAACGTTTAGAAGAATAAGTTAATCTACTATGTGTCATATCTTCCCAAATTATTTTCTCTAGGTTATTTTGACCCTATCAAAATGACATGATAGTCAAATGGAAATGTTGCTGGCGCCCACTCAAGCAAATCGATGAATAACGAATGTTAAGTGATCAAGTGAAGTAAGGTCATATATTTGCAATAATTTAATAAATATAACCAAAATTATTATATTATAAACTATCTAAATGTGTGATTATAGAAAAACTGCTAAAATAATTTAGAATTTTATTTATAAATTATACTGTATGACTGAACAACTGGTGAAACAAGTTTAATTATGTATATCAAATAATGATTAGACTTGATTAAATGTTTTTATTTTAAATAGCATGAGCATGACAAAAACTTTATTAATGACTAAAACATTTTTAGTTTAAAAGTTAGTTGTACTTTATTTTCCCCTCCTTTCCCAAATATATTACTTTTATTTTTCTGTTCCTGAGTTATAACCCTTTTTAGTCAATTTGAGATCCAGTGACTAATTATGTGGGTTACTCTTGATGGCTCAAGGACCATAATCAGATGCTGAAGATTGAACCTGGTTCGACCCTGTCAAGGCAAAAGCTCCGTCTGCTGCACTGTTGCTCCAGTCCACCAAAATCTTCTTATATTCTTAAATGAAGATGTGGTAACTCAAGAAGTTTAGATTCTTGCTGTGCATTTATATAAGGAATAATACTCTTGTATCTCTAGTATTATGTCAGCCCTATTGCTATTTTTTTCCTGCATGGAAATTGGTTGCATACATACATATGACAACAGGAAGTCCAACTGTGACTGTGAGATGCATGACATTTTGTAGCAAAAAAATAGAACATAACTGTAGGGTGAGCTCTATTGGAGAAAACAAGAGTTTCATACTGAAGTTTTAAGATGAAGATTTAATTCCTATGGGGAAAAACTCTATGGAAAGAAATAGAATATCATCCTAAAATAATTCAGAAATCACTTAGAGCCAAAATTGAAAGGAAACATGCTGAGAGTTATGATTTGCTTTTTAGTTAGAATGTATGAGCTTATCCACAACATGGGAATAATATATGATAATGTCAAACTTTGAAAGACGTGGGTATACTTTCAAGTTAAACAGCATAAGAATGCATTTTTGTTATTATGTATGACTTTTATGCCATTCAAACTTTTCATAAAATTTTATTCTGAGTTTTATTTTGTTGTATCTCTACTTTTTCATTATTTTAGTGCTCTTGGAGAGTTTTCCACCAATAAGTATATTTCAGGATTATAATAAGTTAAGCTTCATTAAAGAATCTGGATAATAGCGGAAAAATAAATTTAAATGTTTGGAATACTATATCCAGAAAGGAATTACAATCCTGTAGTAAATTTTGTAATTTTTATTCACTGTTTATATATTTATATATTCTACTTTATAAATTCTTCTATTCTTCCCTCCAGCTACTAAATTATAAAACTCAAACTCATAAATTGTAATAATTAGTGGAAAATGTGGAGTTATTGAGGTCAGCATTAGTTTGCATATTCTTAGATTAAATATTTGAGAATAAAACGTTTCTTGAAAAACATGTTGAAATAGCCTTTAGATGTATTATATTTTCTATAATATGATTTAACAAATAAACATTATTTCAGGAGCATCTCTTGTGCTATAGAAGTAGTTAAAATAAGAAAAAATCAAATAGGTGACAAATATATATTGAACTATATGTTATGTAAAACATTATCTTTGATTTATATACTATCAATCCCAATGTCTTATTTAGAATCAATTTATCAGCAGAAGAGATGCTAAAAAAAAATTAAAAGTCAAAACTACAAAGCATATAAACATATAAAAGATACTGGGAAATGCTAGTGAAATGAATAAAGAGGTTAAAAAGTAAAACAACAACTATTCAATAAGCAGAGAAAATGTATGATACAGTTAACATTAGTTCTTTAGCGTCAAAATGAGGAAGTAAACTAGTTTAATCATATAATTAATTATAATTTATGAACGAGAAAGACATGAGTTTATCATGTTCATCTTATGTAAGCAGAAATGTCAATTTGAGGTCTACTTTTCTACAAAATCATGAGTTGATTATTATGACTGTCCCACAGTTAAACTTGCTACAAATATAATAATTGCATTATTATGCATTGACTCCCAATATACTGGTTTTGTTTGTTCAAGAATTTATTGAGTAAATAATTATTGGAAATTCACTTATTTTCTTAAATGTTTATATACCTAAAACAATACAAGGAATTAGAACTAAGAAGAAAGATGTGTTTTAGTGAAGACAGACACTAAAATCATCTGTGCTTTAAGTGAATGCAAAGATAGAATGTGAAATTATTAAAATTATAAAATTTTCCATAACATTAGCTGATAAAGGCCTAAAATCCAATATACAAAATAAAACTCACAAATTTTAACCAGAGAAAGTAACCCCATCAAAAAATGCAGAGAAGAGTATAACCACTTATCCATTTTGACAAGAACAAGCTTACGAAAAAGTACCTACTTAGCATCTGAGAAATACAAATGAAAATAACAATGTGCTTTATCACCCCACACCATGAAGAGTGAACACATCAAAAAAAAGTGGAAAGAAGTGGTGAAAAAAATGAGCCCTCATCACTTGCTGGATACATCACCTAGCTCAGCCTCTATGTAAGCCAGTAAAGAGCTTCTTATAAGCTACATTGAGAGACCCTTAAGAGCCGGGAAAACCTCACACACCACAATTGCACCTGCTCTAAAGGTCTGAATTCCACAGCTCATCAGAGCCCACCCAAGAGAGAGGCCGAATTCAAGCCCAGATATGTGGGATGCGGTGGCCAAATTCACCAGGCTACCATGGAGCGGGAGCTGGGGACCCTGCCCCCACCTCGGTCCCCTCCAGAAGGCCCAACTGCACCGCCTAAGACTGCTGCTGGCACTGTCGGCCATGATCCAGGGACACAGGTATAGGGTGGAGCTTCTGCTGGCTCTCCCTGTGCTAGGCTGATGAGGCGGCCTGGAGGGGGGCAGGTTCTGGTTCTCCTCCCAGCAATATCTCAAAACCTGGTAACTCATCTAACAGGTACCCCATCACATTTCATAGAATTAAGTATGGCGCATGTGGGCACTATATGTGGTCTGTGGGAACATATCGATAGTTTCCTCTACGGTGGGCTCAGTTAACTCAATGGAGATGTAAGCATCTCTATTTACTTCTAAGAACAGAGTCATCAATCGTATTTAAAGAATTAGTTCCAACAAGCAGCATAGAATAGTCAGTATATACGTAGGACAAGCTCAGAGGTTGAGACAAATGTGAAATAAGTGTTGTATGTAGGCACAGTGGTGGTGGCATGGGGCTGATAGTTAATCCACTGCGTCTTTGAAACCCAGAAAATGAATCCAGAAATTGGCTAGAATCCCACATAACAACCCAGAAAAAAAAAAGTCAGGACTTTATCAATACCATTCCCCTATGTGAGCTGTAACGGTCAGTTTAATTATTGTCAGCTAAGGGGAGCAGGCATGGGATGGAGGGTGGCTGGGAATTGAGGCTCTCTGGTAGTGGTGAGCACACACTGGTGGTGAGATGGATGTTGAATGATGAATCTTCTAACAGTATTGTGAAAACTTTGTGCTTTGCAAATCACGGTGTTTAAATAAATAAAGGAAAAAGGAGAAAACTTAAGGCTAAGGCTTTCACCTGACTCAGTTGCCCCAATTTGCAGCATATAGCACAGGAACACTGTCCAGGGACCCTGGCTAGCAGCCCCCGCATGAATGAGGGAGACCTGGGTCTTGCCTGACTTCAACCCTGCTAGAGAGAAGGACCTGGGAGAAGTTTCTGCCTTGCTGCTGCTGCAGAAAGGAAGAGACACCAACGCAGCAGGGGGTTCTGCAGAGCGGCTCCCATTTCGGAGCCCATCTTAAGACTTTTATACAATTTTTTGGGTAGTGGGGGTACAAGCACAACTCGCATAGCATTTGGCAGGTCCTGGGCCATTGCAACAGAAAACTATCACTGATTTATGTATTTCTGTGATCAAAAGGCCAGGCACAACCTGGCTCACCTTATGGATATCATTAGCCCGCCAGTCCTTGTTATCTTGGATGAGCACAGATATTTTATACGTGAGTGTAAACATTTGGGCATCTGGAATTGTATTGGCCTGAGAACAGAACCCACTTAGGGTTCCATCCTCAGGGCCCTATGGAGGGAAAGTGCTAGGCCTTAAGGCTAGCTGCTCAGAGTCCAACAGAGCACAGGAGCAATCATTTAAAAGATGTATGCACATTATGTGCATATTGTATTATTGTAGTATTTAGAAAAATTACTAGAATGGGGAAATTGTGACATTCATACACAAAAGAATACTACGCAACTAAGATATATGTTAGAAAGATGAAATCTTGTAGCTTGCAACCTTGATTTTATAACCTGCAAAAATCAAGAAAGTGTTATGTAAGGCAAAACACATTAGGGAGGACAAATTCTGTGAGACCACACTCATGTGTTATGCAGAGAAGAAAGAACAGAATAGATAGCAGCAAATGTTAACAGCAAAAACTTGTTTCTCTATTAGAAAATATATTATCGAGTCCCAGGGTTGAGGAACATGGAAAAGGCTGAAAAAGGTGAACTTGAAGGGATCTAAGGAAATTGAAGGAGGTCATTGGACATGTTGGTGGTGGTAAATGGGGTTAGTGTACATCAAAACCATAAAAGTTAACACTGCTATAGACATGGTATCATAACTACAAATTAAGTAATTTTAAACACAGAAATCAAAATTCATAAAGTTAATAATAGAATAAAGTTAATTATAGAATGAACCATCTTCACCTTACATTTAGCCTTTCTGGTTATTTAGATTTACTACTTCTGGTGGTAAATCTAACACAAATATCTTCCTGAATCTCCAAAGCAGCAGTAATTATAATGGACACAGTTAAGCTTTTCCTTAAATCTGTTGATTGAGTTATCTAACTGAAGTAACAGGTAACAACACGAACCAATAACATTTTTCATGTATTTTTAACTTAATCCTAAACTTGAAATATTAATCATTTGGGCCAGTCTTCTTATTGCTCACCTTTTATAATAATTCTCAATATCTAAGAAAAGAACAGAGACTTTATTTGCAATCCCCTGTCCACCTTGCTTGGGCTACTTAAGTTTTTCACTCTTTTATTTTGATAAGAAAAATATCAGTTATAGAAGCTAAATTATTTTTACTTAATCAGAAATAAATGGGGGCCTGAAGACACTAATGAAACTAACACAATATAAAAAAGTATTCAGTACTTAATACTATAATTATATTCTGAATCTATATAACTTAGGCTAAGCAAGTTGAAAAATTGGTGTTTAAAGATGTCTACTGTATTTAGTCACAATTTCTCACTAAAATAGCAGAAGTAATGTGTTTATTGTTCACTCAGCCTAGTGTACTTTTTGTGAGATCATAGGAAATTGAATGAAAAATTGCTGTTTCATCCTAAAATAATAGCTGTATCACATATTTTAGGAGGGTGTATTTGGTAATAACTAAGAATTGCTAATCTACTCTTTTCAAACTAGTAAATCAGGAAAATTCAATGTTTTTAAATAGCTGAACTTTAAATCATATAGTTACAAACCCTAATAAAATATACTAAAGTTATGTCTTTAGTTCCTATTGCGTTGGCTTAGTTATTTTCATTCATAGTTTATGTGCTTAGAATATATAAAGTGTATTTAGTGTTAGAGAAGATGAAGAGCAAAACTACATTTTGATAATTTTGCAGAAAATACTTAGAATGAAAAAGTGATCATTTTCATTAACTTTTATTGCCACACTACTTACATACTTAATTGGTTTCATCAACTTTATTTATGAAAAGTAAGAAATCATCATTGAAAATTAATGAAATTATTTCAGTAGATATAAGAGCATGTGATGTTAATAATGCATAACTATATAACGTGTAATATCATAGAGTGTCATGTCTAAGTTCCCATGATGCTGAAAATAAACGTTTAATAAGCTTAACTACCCATTTTTGAAAAAAAAAATCTTTTAATAAAATGGAATAGAAAAAAATTTCAAAAAAGTTAAAGTTTTCACAATAAATCTACAGTTAATATCATAGGCAATGGTTTAAAAAAAATGGAACATAGCCAAAAGAATAAAAAGGAAATTATTTCCTCCAATATCAGGTACAAAACTAGTTTGATTACTCTAACCACTATTATTCAATACTGTATTGCAATTTCTTGCCCAAAGAGTAAAGAAAGATATATTTAGGATATCCATGTTAGAAAAGAATTCAAACTACCACTATTTGCAGACAACATGAAACTAAGACAATAAGTCTCAAAGACCCTCCTTGAAACAAAAAATTTGTACAGTAACACAACACAATACAAAATCAACATGCAGAAATTCATGTTATGCAACAAAATTTAATATAGAGAGTAATTTAAAGATAATCCCCATTTTTAATTCCTCCGCAAAAAATCAAATACCCCTGAACTGACACAATGATGAAAGTGAAAGATATAGTAAGAAAAATATAAACAACTACTAAAAAATTATTTAAGAGCACAAGGAAATATAAACACACTCCTGTTCATAGATCAGATAGATTAATATTGTCAAAATGTTAGTCCTCTCCAAATAAATATGCAGATTCAACTCAACCCCTTTAAAACTTCACCTGAAAAAATTTAACGATATAAATGAAATGCTTTAGAAATTTAAATTAAGTAATAAAAGCCTCAAAAATAGTCATGACAGGGGCCTGAGCGATAGCATAGCTGTCGGGAGCCCTGGCGAGCAGCCCTGGGCACAAACGAGGAAGACCTAGGTCTTGCCCGACTTCATCCCTGCAGAAAAAGGAGGGGGGGGGGGGAGAAACTCTGCCTTGCCGCTGTTGCTGAGAAAGGAAAGAGAAAGAAGGACGCCTATGCAGTAGCGGGGAGCTCTGGTTAGAAGCACTCACTTAACTGGACACAGTATGAGCCTTTTATACAATATTTGTGTGGAGGGGTACAAGCACACACCACCTGGCATTTGTAAGCTCCCGGGCTATTGTAACAGATAACAATCTTAGGGAACAAATGACAATCACAGATTTAGCGTTTGCAAGGCAACATTTGCAAGATAATGATTATTGATTTATACATCCCTGTGGTCAGAGGTCAGAAGACCAGGCACATTCTGCCTCACCTTAGCTTGGATAAGCACAGATGTTTTGGGTGTAACCATATGGGGAGGGCCCATTTCTGGGTCCTGCCCTTAGGGCCTTGTGGTGGGAAAGTGCTGGACCCTAAGGCTAGCAGCTCAGAACCCAACACATAGCCACAGTGGGAAGAGCATTTGCCTTGTACGCATCCAAACAAAATAGTCACAACAATCCTAGGAAAAAGCAGATTTCAGAGTTTTCTTTAAGTTGCATAACACTATAGTAACTAAGATTGTGTGGTGCTAATGAAAAGACTTTTAGAATAAAATCTAGTAGAATAAAATTGAGAGTGCAGAGAAAGAATCCCTAATATATGAACAGATGATCTTTTGAAAAGTAGCTAATGGTGAAAACTGGAGAGAGCAAACTTGTTCAAAAGATGATGTTGGTGGAACAGGGCAGTCACATGGAAAATGAGCGCCAACCCTATGAACGCTATGCACAAAATTCTAGTCAAAATGCAACAAAGACCCTAATGTAGACCAGAATCCAAAACTCTATTGACAAAATTATTTTCCCTTTATATATTTTATTTTAAATACAATTATAAATTTCTAATAAATTTAGTATTATTATTAATATAAATTATAACAAGGCTAGGTCAGATTTTTACTGAGAATTTCTCATCTCTTAGGTCCCATGTATGTATCAATTTATTTTTTATGTAAACAATTAATTTTTTATGCAATGATAAGGATGGGAAATATCACAGAATCACATGTTTTCACATCCAACAATGATGCTGCAATGATAACTTGTGTTGAGCACATGTCCCCAAGCTTCTCATGTCACAAGTGTTATGACTCATTCCTGTAGTGACATTGTAGTTGTCTATCTAGTGCATTACTAGATAGTTCATCTAGTGCATCTATCTAGTTCATCCTCAAAATGTTGAATAAAGAAATGTTGATGAGAAATTCTTAGTAAAAAATCTGACCTAGCATTGTTATAAATTATATAATAATAATACTAAATTTATTAGAAATTTATAATGTTGAATAAAGCAAACCAAAAATCATGTGCATGCTGTGTAATATGACACAATATTCAACTCTCAGTTACATATTTTCCTAAATTATATTATCATATATTATTGCCCTAAAGAAAGTGCCAAAATCAAATTAGAGATAGCCTGCAGAACTTTAGTTATAAAGAAGTACATAGGTTCAAAGTGTATATTTAATTCTTGATGAATTAACTAAAAATTAAAAATAAAAAATATATATATTGCCAAAGGATGCCATTAGAAACATTCTTTCAATTAATTATAGCTGCAATATTATTTTTATTTCAGCTGTATGAGAGATACACTTAGTTATTTAGTGAAAAGAAAAATATTGAAACACTGTTGCAGGAGCACCATTGTAATGTTGTGACATCTTAATAGGATACATATATAACACACCTGTTTTATCTATAATCTTCAAGTAGCAGTAAATACACTACTATCACTTATTCATGAATGTAGCCTAATAACAAAATTAATGTCAACATTGACATTCCTGTTGTATTTATCTTATTCTGTTTACATAACAAGAGTTTCTGAATTCAGTATAATGTTGATCACTTGTATAGATAATCCAGTATTTCATATCCAACTTATATATTTATAGGCTGCCTGAAGATGCTATTAAGTGCAGTTTTTCTCAGTAATAATCTTAGTTAGATCTTACATATTAAAATAATGAGAAATACTCCATCTCTTGTTGTACATAGGTAAACATTTATTAAGTTCTACTATATTTTCCATATATATTAAATTCCTTTCATCAAAATTCCACTGAAATTATTTAATACAATTGATATATGCATACTTGATCACTTGATCACTTGATCACTTGAATCCCATTATTCATCGATTTGCTCGAGCAGGCGCCAGTAACATTTCCATTGGACCCTATCAAGTGCCAGTGTAGCCCAATGGCATCTGGTTGATTCAGGAATATGAAGAGCCTCAAGCTGTATATGAATACATAATAACTTATAAAGAATTTAAAAGAAAAACATGTACAATTTAGATCTCTGAATTACAATCCAAGTTATTTCCTTTGAATATGTTCTCTCAGTGTCAGTCAGAGGTCTTCAAAAAATTAATTGATCTTTTACTATTCATTTATTTGATGAAATGATCAATTCTGCCATTTAAAATAATCGCACTCTTATAAATATTAAAATATTATACTTTAGGCAATAAAACATTGTGCAATAAACATTTGAAACCTTGTAGTTCAACTTTCTATGCCACGCAATGTGTATTTTCAGCAGAATGTTTAATATTTTAATGGCATAGCTTCCTCTCTGAATTACATCAATGTGTGCTCTTTATTTGCAGTTACTTACCTAATCATCCTTAGAGGTGAGAAAATCATGAGCAGTATATACTTACTAGTCTTAGTAATGGGCATCTGGAAGTTGCTTCTTTCACCAACCCTCTCGACAGTGGTTTTGTCAATTGTTTTGTATTCTTCAACTTTAGTAAAGTTAGAAAGTTAGGGAACCCAAAGAGTCACATTATTAGTTTAGCCAAATATCTAAGTTCATAGGGAATGAATCGTTGATTTCCTCACTCTGTGAAGGCTATGGTACTGTAAATGCCAACTTGGTGTTATTACCTGCCTGAGAAATAATAAAACTCTTGCTTTTCAGCCATACTCCTTTTAATCCCAGAAAGTCTAACTACTAATTTTAACACTATTTTCTTTTTCCTTTCCCTTTTTCTGTCTGCTCTTTTGATGGTGAGGACTCCAAAGTGACCAAAGAGAAGAAAAGTCCTCAGCGTGGATTAAAGAGTTCTAAAGCAATTCCCTGTGCGTGCTCTGTGAAAGCACAGTTCTGGGAGCAGGTCAAGGGAAATATTGAGGAGCGTCAGTACAACTTCTCCCTCTTGCTTTATAGTGTCACTCATGCAAGTACTCTTGTTACTTCTGACCCCAGTCTAGATTTTTGACCCTAGTCTATGACTATGACAGACATTGGAAAATAGTCACTTGAATTTTCTGAGTAGTCTTAAGGCTGACAGTAGGCCTCAACGGTCCACTCCACTACTTTATCTGAGGCCATATGCAATAAAATGTGTGCTCATTGGTAGCACCTAATGGATCAAGGCCATGATCACTCATCCATGTTGGAACTCCTTTCCTATTCAATGAATTTCTTGGTCTAATGCAATGTAATATAAAAATCTCCTATAGTTAAGTCAGGAGCTTTTTATACCATCACTGGCAGAAATTCATCCAATAAGGACAAACCAATATTAGCCTTATACGTTAATCTCAGTCATAACCGGGGCTGGAGGCGATAGTCCAGCAGGTAGGGCATCTGCCTTGCATGCGGCCGGCCTCCGGCTGGGTTCGATCCCTGGCATCCCATATGGTCTCCCCTGAGCACCGCCAGGAGTAATTCCTGAGGGAAGAGCCAGGAGTAACCCCTGAGCATCGCTGGGTGTGACCCAAAAAAACAAAAAAAAAAAAAAAAAATCAGTCATAATAATTTCTAATGTCTCAAATGTAGAATGAGTCTGCTGCAATTGGCTTGGCACAAGGTATCTAAGTGGTGAACTGAAGAGATCTGGTGATAAAGAGAATTGCAATACTTTCTGGTTTGATTGACAGGTGAGGAATAAAATTCAGCAGTGTTAGTAGCACCTGGGAAAAGTAGGGTATTGTGCAGTAAAACATGCACATCCCAAGCACCATAGAAATTCTGTTTGTAAATCTAACATACAATAGTCAGGACATACAAGTTTCTATCGTCGCTATGCTAATAAGAATAGGTTAACTATCATACTTACCAAATGAAACCCTAGATGGTAAAAAATAGAGGCTACTGCAACATCAATAGTTGCAAAATGAATAATATATATGAATTTTTTTATTTCTCCTTGATAGAAGTTTCAAAGACTTTTTCTCATTAAAACAGTATTATCTTTGTTATTGATAGCATAATTATTGAGCTAAGCTCTTTTATTGTGAATGATATTCAATACATTATATATGATAAATAAATATATACTTCATTGAGCTATATATGCAGCTATCAAATATGTTAAGAAAGACCAAATAGATGATATAGGAAGGAAGGTGTTTATCTTACCTGTGAACCTTACCTTATGTTTTAACTAGTCAATCCTGGTTTAAATGACCTGGTGCTATATATGATCCCCCATGAATAGCTAGGGTCATGAATGAGCACAGAAAAAGGACTACACCATGAGCATCAGCAGGTGTGACTCAGCACCCTCCACTATACAGCATTGAACTAGGTCATCAGAGTAATATGTATTTATTCTATAGTATAATAATGTAGTTATTCATCTATGTCTTAGAAATATGAGCTGAATATGTGCCCAATCCACGTATTCATAACATTTAATAATCTCTGGTATATTCAAATGCGGAGAATAATAATAAAGAATCTTGAAGAGATAATTATGGCAAGTATATTTTTTATGGTAAATCCTATTTCAAAACCACAAGTATTGTGAGAAATGAAGAAAGGATGCACCTACCTAATGTGAAGAGCTATTAAGGCTGTCATCACAAACTATCACAAACTGGGAGACTTCAACAGCAGATGTTAATTTTATTAGAGTTGTAGAGAATGGAGGCCATTGGCAAGAAACCAACAAGGTGGCATCAATCTGCTCAGCTTTTAGCTGGTTCTGTTCTCCCATAGCTGATGAAAAGATTGCTAAGTATTTAGTATCCAAAAATAATTTTTGTTTTTACTACTATAGTAAAAATATTTCACAAGATCATGAATTATATCATTAGTATTAAGTATTATTTTAAACTGCAACGTAAGCTCAACATTTTATCCTCAGTGAAACTATCTGTATGATTCTAAATGATATTCTAAATTTATCATAAAATCTAATTTTGAAACAAAGTCATATGCTGGGGAATATTAAGTTGTAATTAACATCATTTAAACTTGGCTTGATGTGTAGTCTACTTTTAACTATGATAAATAATTTAATTTGCATCTAATTGTTTGATATTTGCTTGGTTTCAAATTCCAATGGCATAAAATGTTTAGGACTGAGAAAGTTTGTAAAAAAAGGTAAAATATTATGCACATTTCTCTAGGAGCTAAAAATACTTTAAATATCTGCTCTGTTACTACAAATTAATAAAATAATGGTTTTGAAAGAAAGATAGTTTAACTTTGCATTTAAAAATGCTATAGTTAATGGCAGGAAATTTTCTAGATGGTATATACATTTAAAAAGGAATACTGCAACACCTTAAAAACACAATTATTATCTAAGTCTTTTAAAAAATAATTATTTGGGTTTTTTTACTTTAAAATAATGTTTTCTGTATACCAGATGTCTGCACAATATTCCAGAGTGTAAAAATAACTTTTAAATTTGTGTTATATGCTCTCCAAGCATTTAAACAGACCTATATTTCACTCCTCAGACTCTGTAAGCATTTTTATTCTGTACAACATATTTATAAATTATGTTTAGAATAATTGCTCATGTTCCAACACCTTATCAAAAGGCATACATGCTGTGTTACTACCTACACATACACACACACACACACACACACACACACACACACACAAAATAGTGTCTGCAAGTTTCTTTATTGAGAAAGTTAAGAATGTTAGGACTGACCAACAAGCAAACTCTAACATACCCTATGGAAATATTGTCTCTATTAAAATCATATGGTCATTTGCAGGATAGAAAGAAACATAGTGGGAGATTAATATCCAAAAAGTAAAAAATGAGAACTGGTACTTGCCTCCCATGGGGAGGGCTATTAGGGGCAAAGAAAGGACCACTATGACAATGACAAAGGAAAGTGTTAACTTTGGAGAAGAGCTGGCTGCAGAAAGGAGGTAAAATATGTGAGCCATCCTTTCAGTCACAGTGTTGCAAATCACAGTCTAAAAAGGAAAAGAAAAGAGTTTGCCATTGAGGCAGGCCAAGGATCGAATATGGGTTGGCAGCATGCAAGGCAAACACCCTATCAGCTGTACTATTGCTCTGGATCCAGTGGGCAAAGGTATTTGAAAAGACAACCATAGAGTCAGGAATATGTTGACCAGTTGAATGTAACACTGCATCCTGGAGCCGTCATTTCAGCCCTAGTAACACACTGAATAGTTTTTCTAGAACCACCCAGAAAGCATATTTTTTTTTTTTTTGACTTCTAACGGATGCAATGCCAATCATATTAGTTTATATTTGCAATTCAAATGTTGAAATCAAAGTACCCAATAATGTGGAAATACAGAATCATAATAAAATACATAAAATCTGAGATATGGAGAAATCTGACTTATAAAGCAATCACAAAAATTTAGGATGGAAGAGACAGTACAGTGAATTGCACATTCCTTAAAAAAGGTCAAACCCAGGTTTGATCCTAAGTACATACAGTTCCCTGAACATAATCAGATAATCACTGAGCACAGAGTCAAGCCAGGAGTAAGCCTTAAGGTCACCTAGGTGAGGCCTCAAAACAAACCAAAGAATTATTTTTATTTTCAAGAAAAACAGTAGATATTAGTATTTGGTTGATAGAGACTTTTGGAAATATGTTAAAAAATGAAGATTTTTTATGGCAAACTACCTAATCCTGTTTTTTTTTATTTTGTGATCAGAAAAATCAACTCTCATGATCCAAAGATTAAAGTTAGTAAAATAATTATGTGCAATGAATTTAATGTGCCATAGGAATTCCAAAACAATAACAGTGGTGTTTTCTTTGATTCTAAAAATTTTAAAAAGCTTATCACTTAATACAGAGAAACACTTAATGTTTCTCTGATCTTTTGTCCTTCAAATGCAATGAGGATATGGAAATATAAATACCTTTCAAAATTAGTGATTAAGCATTTCTTTTTATGAATGGAACTAACAGCATCCAAACATTTTCAATTTATAGTACAAATGCAAATCTGTTAATGCAAGACCATTAAAAAAATGAAAGTTTAAATAAAATTTACTTAGTGAGAACAAAAATATTGGTAAGGTATACTTTTTTTCAGAATCTAAGAACTGACTTGAATCTGGATATATGTGTGGCTTAACACTTTTAAATTTTATTTTCAGTAATAAAGTCTCATTGAATACTGGCAGAATGGGAAAGGACACTAAGATCAGAGGTCCTTTTCGGAATAAAATGATGGATTGTCTTAGTTCTTTTTACTTCCTTCTTCAGTATATCACTGAATGAATGTTGAAAACTGTAATAAATTGACATCATATTTCCAAACTCTTTCTTTGTACTGAAGGTCATTTGGATATGAGCTTGCTGGTAGTTTCCAATTATATGCTGTTGCCTAGATGACACTTAAAGTAAAAAAAAATTGAGAAGCCTGTTCAGAGGTGGCTTTAATGCTGAATTTGCATAAATGGGAAACTAACATGAATTCCAGTCCAAAATATTGACTGCATCATTTGAGGTAGGTATATATTCCACTGAAATGTATGTTTTTAATATTAAAAAAATTTAACTTCTGTTATATTAACAAACACCTACCTAGAGTTTTAAAAAGAAATTTTCATTATGATTAACACATATTTTTCTTAAGGAACATGAAGATAGTAACCAAGGATCTATTATTAAAA
This sequence comes from Cryptotis parvus, assembly GCA_021461705.1. Taxonomy (NCBI): domain Eukaryota; kingdom Metazoa; phylum Chordata; class Mammalia; order Eulipotyphla; family Soricidae; genus Cryptotis; species Cryptotis parvus. The sequence goes on from JAJIBD010024411.1 coordinate 40,453, forward strand.
GTTAAAGAACTCACAGATAGGTTAACCATTATTAGCAAATCTTCTTAGATTTCCATTTACTTGTATTCTTTCCAATCAAGTAAGCTAGTTAGGGTATAATAATGTGACTGGAAACAAGTAAGGATTTGATTTTGAATTTCTCACTAAATTCTATGTATTCAAATGCTAGAAAGTTGCATACTTCTCTGGGTCTTTACTTTTTCTTTGTTTGTTTATTTATTTGTTTGGGGGAGAATCCTTGGAGATGCCTGAATCTTAGTCATGACTGCACTCAGGCATCATTCTTGGTGACCATCTGGGGACAGTATGAGTTCCAGGGATCAAATGTGGCATTTAGCATATTTCTTACTTGACTATCTTTTCTCTAAGTCTTATTTCCTTTGACTGAATAAGTAGAATAAAGATAAGGAGGCATCTATAAGGTATGTTGTTTAACATCATTTTAATATTTACTAGAGTACCAGTTACATATTTGCTGTTCTTGCCTCTAAATATAGCATTATTACTATCATCATCAATATCATATTCTATTAGTGAAAATACGTAATGTACTTCTAATTCAAAAGTTTATTTTTATGTTGCTTGGTGTGATTCCTTTTCTACTTACTCAATGAAAGTGAAATCATGCTTTATGTTAGGGCTAGGGTTAGGAATAGAATTGTGAAGTTTTTTAGGTGTTAGGTTTTGCTATAGTAGTACTTGAAAACAAAGGTTAAGTATCAGTAGATTTTTAAATTTAGGATAGCTGATCCTTTGGATATCAGTTAACACCCAGTTTAGAAAGCTAGATTTAGGACTAGGTTTAGTGTTAGGGAGTTTGTAGAGTTTAGGTATTATTCTTGCTTTGTTCAGAGTTAGTAATCACCCATATTATTTTGTAATTACTAAATCTGGACTAGTTTTTGATTTATTCATTTAGATCAGGTTGTGAAATATGATTAGCAATATTACTAGCACAGGTCTCGGGTTCAGTTTAAGCTTGTAGAAGTTTTAGGTGTTAACTTTTCCTGAGTTCATATTTAACAAACAGTGTTAACTATAGGACAAGTTCAAATTTATAAAAATTGGTAGTCATCGTCATCATTAAAGAGATTTTGGTTTGTTTAGAGACCTCACCTGGTGATGTTCAGCATTTACTCCAGAGTGTGTGCTCCGTTATCAATACTGTGGAGTTTTGGTGATTATGTGAGAGGCGGGGGATTGAAACCAGGTCAGATGAGTACCAAGCAAATCTGCTGCTCTCTATATCAGTTTTCTGAAGGCTAAAATTTATTTTTAAGGAAGTTAGAAAATTAAACATTTTAGGATCAGTGAGAGCATTATTCTCCTGAAGAGACAGCTGATTTGTTTTTGACTAGTATAATAAAAATACTCTTCTTTCTCCAGAAGAACAGTTGAGCAATTCTGTAGGTAACCACACTGAAGTATTGGTGATTTCCTATATTCTGGGCTTGTTAAATGTGACAAAACTTACAAAAAACATCACCTGAATAATTTTCCACAGGAATCTATTGTACACAAGAAATTCATGTTACTCATGTATGAATTTTTAGTTTATTATACAAAGAAGTTCATTACTCTCTGACCTTGTCATTTTAACCTTAATACAGGATTTATTGCTTCATAACAGTAAAACCATTGACAATAGATTAATGTAGGGTCACTTTTTTCACTTAACTTCTGTAATATCTGAAACAATAACTACTAAAAGATTTCAGCAAATAAGAAACCATGCCTGCCTTTCATTTTTACTGTTATCTTCAGGTGTTGATGGTGGCATGAACAATTAAGTCCAATATTTCATACATGTTCGGTATATGCTCAAACACTGAGCTACATCATTGGCTCCAGCACCGGTTACTTTGTTTTAACCAAAAGTGGTACATGACCGTTACCCTTATGGAAGATGTCTCAGTAGCTTAATGAATGTCATTTACATATCCTTTCTGGGACAGAACTTTAGGGAAGCAAGGACCAGATACTTCTAAACACTAGTAGGCATAATTTCTTAGGCGTCTCCCTCATATGATCTGTGGATTGACAACTCAGGCCCTTACATTGCCAGATACTCAGTGAGTGATTTCTAACATCAGATAACATAGCATCTATTCAGTTAGTGAAAAATTCTATATTTTTGGGTACTTGCATTTATAAAAAATGTTAGTAATATTTTCTTGATTATGTTTTATTTGTTTATTTATTTGGTTTTCTAGGTCACACCCAACTAAGCTCAGGGATTACTCCTGACTCTGAATTCAGAAATTACTCCTGGCCATGTTTGGGGGACCATATGGAATTCGGAAAATCAAACCTGGGTCTGCTACATGCAAGGAAATAGCCTACATGCTCCAGCCCTTTGGATCATATTTTAAAAACTCACTTTTTTTGTCCTCAAGAACCGTAACAGTGACTTGTCTCTTAATGAATTATTTCACTTTTCAGCTTAATGCAAAAATTTAGTCTTCACAAGTTTATGTATTTCAATCATTCCAATTTGTTAGTATGTTCCACAAACCCAGTTAATAGTATCCTTCTATGTTTGTCTTTAATCGTTTGTTTTAGCTTTTATGATAGCTGGGAAGAGAGTTAGAAAAAATTCTGTTTTTTCCAGATGTTCCCAAAAAAAGCATTTGATGTTCCCTTTTCTTTTTCTTCCTTCCCTCCTTCCTTCCCTCCCTCCCTCACTCCCTCCTTCCTTCCTTCCTTCCTTCCTTCCTTCCTTCCTTCCTTCCTTCCTTCTTTCTTTTCTTCTTTCTTTCTTTCTTTCTTTCTTCCTTCCTTCCTTTCTTTCTCTTTCTTTCTTTCTCTCTTTCTTTCTTTCTTTCTTTTCTTTCTTTCTTTCTTTCTTTCTTTCTTTCTTTCTTTCTTTCTTTCTTTCTTTCTTTCTTTCTTTCTTTCTTTCTTTCTTTCTTTCTTTCTTTCTTTCTTTCTTTCTTTCTTTCTTTCTTTCTTTCTTTCTTTCTTTCTTTCTTTCTTTCTTTCTTTCTTGCGTTCTTTCGTTCTTGCGTTCTTGTTCTTTCTTTCACCCAGTGATGCTTAGGGATCACTTCTGGCCCTAGATTATCAGAAATCACTTTTGCTGTGCTGTGAGCACAGTATGGTATGCTGGGGATCAAAGTCAGGGAGTGCACACGTCCAAAGCAAGGACATTACCTGTTGTATTTTCTCTATCAATGCATTTGACATATCAAATCATTATGTTCATAGTAACCATCTACTGGGTATTTAAAAAACTGTATAATTTTAGATATTAAATGTTATTTGAGTCTAACCTTATAAATCATTTCTGTGATATTGATAGAAGTTGCCTGGATTTATATAAAAATATGGTAATAGCTGCTATGATCTTTCAGAGAGGAGAAAGAATACTTCACATGAACTACATTCCGATCCAATTAAATAAATCAGAACATCATTACAGGAAGAGCCAAATTTAGGAGTGAAATATTTGCCATTAGTTGAGACTAGGATATTCTTCATTATCCACATCATTTTGATGTCTTCAAAATGACCTCATAGATATTACAGTTTTTTTTTTATGCTAAGAGCAATAAAAACCCACTGAACGGCTAATATATAATTCCACTTTATTTCTTACACACCCCTCACTACCTTTTTTCTTTTTAAAAATATACTTATAAAAACAGAAAGTTTAATTTTAACATTTATGAACTCTAGTATTCTGCTGTGTAAATCTTGCTGAATTTGTACATTCAATGAGTAGTGGAACCATGTTTTATTTAGTGCAAGTGTTCAAATTAATATGTAGATTAAAAAAAAGCAACATGTAGATTTTACATTCTTATGCAATTTTAAAAGTCTTAAAAAGATTAAGATACCTAGATTTTGATTACTTACTTTAAAAATCTATTGATTTAGTTATCATAGTTGACCCTTCTTTGAATTAATTAGAAATAATAGCTATGGACAATTATAGGCCCAGATGGAAACAATAAAAGGATTGATCTTTGATCCATAGTGTATTGCCAATAGAGACAGAAATTCTGCTAAAATATCTGTTTCCTGAGTAGCATCATGACACATGTAAAAGAATCACTTGGCGTTGAACTTGACTTAAAGGTAGGAAGTTAAGGACTGGAGCAATAGCACAGTGGGGAGGGCTTTGGCCATGCATATGGCTGACCTGGGTTTGATGCCCCGACATCCCATATGATCCAATGAGCACCCCAGGAGTAATTCCTGAGTGTAAAGCCAGAAGTAACCCCTGAGCATGACCCAAAAAGCAAAAAAAAAAAAAAAGTTAGTATTTAGATTAATTCTGTATGGCTTAGATTTAAGTTAATTATGTTTATATCAAAGAAGAATGTTATCCAATGAATGCCACAGGCAGTTTAATTTTGTCTATTGTTATTCTCTGGCTAGTACTTTTATTATTATAATACACACAAAACAAAATCTTTTGATAAAATAAAAGTATTTTAATCTTATTAATTCTAATACAAGTGCAAAGATTTATGTAGGAAAGCAGCAGAGATGCAAAGATCTATCTTTAAGACTCAGGAATGCTTTTTTAATTCTAAACACATACTTACCTGGTGGGAACACTAAGTTTGCGCTCTATTTTGTAAGATAACTAAGTTGTAAATCTTAACTGTAAAGAACATTTTAACTTTATTTTTTGTTTTACTTTTTTGGCTTTTTGGGTTACACCTGTTGATGCTCAGGGGTTATCCCTGGCTCTGCACTCAGGAATTACTCCTAGCAGTGCTCAGGGGCCCATATGGGATACTGGAATTTGAACCCTGGTCAGCAGTGTGCAAGGCAAACCCCCTACCTGCTGAACTATCACTCAGGCCCCATTTTAACTTTTTTTTAAACTAAAAGCTATTTAATGGGCCCTTATCAAGCAAATAAATAAATAATGAGACTAGACTATATACAAAAAGTTACCTAATTATCACACTGTTTGAATACCATAAAGAATTTTTAAGAGTAGATATTAAAAAGATTAATGTTACTTTAATAAAAAGTCTTATTTAAAAGTCAGTTTGGGGCCGGAGCGATAGCCCAGCTGATAGGGTGTCTGCCTTGCACCACGGCCAGCCCATGGTGGCCTGGGTTCCATCCCGGCATCCCATATGGTCCTCCGAGCACCGCCAGGAGTAATTCCTGAGTGCAGAGCCAGGAATAGCCCCTGAGCATCACCAGGTGTGACCGAAAAGCAAAAAAAAAAAAAAAAGTCAGTTTTATAAGATATTAGTGATGAGGAAATTCATCTTCTAATTTGCCAAGACTTTTCAAGAGGAACAAAGTTATTAATGATGATGATGATTTGAATATATTTAGATATAGATATATATTTATGTATGGATATAGATATATAGAGACTCACACACACTGGGCAGAGCTGCTACCAGCTCTCCCTTTGCCCAGTTGATCACAAGTCATCTGGGAGATGGCGGGTTCTAGCCCTGGCCTGCCACCCCAGCAGAGCCTACGCAAAGAAGCCAGAGGAACCCCCCACACCATGAGGGCCGCCGTTTTCCACATCTGGACTCCCCTCTCCTCAGAGCTCCACCCAGCAGAAGAGCTGAATACAGCCGGGCTCATCAGTGACCCACCCCGCAGCTGTCTTTTTTTCAAGCCAAACCCAAGTATGCCGATCCAGAGACACACACGGGGCAGAGTTGCTACTTGCTCTCCCTGAGCCCAGCTGATCACAAGGCGTCTGGGAGGGATGGCGGGTTCTAGCCCTGGCCCGCCACCCCGGCAGAGCTCTCGCAAGAAGGCAGAGGAACCCCCCACACCATGAGGGCCACCATTTTCCACATCTGGACTACCCTCTCCTCAGAGCTCCACCCAGCAGAAGAGCTGATCACAGCCCAGCTCAGGCAGCCGCTTTGCAGTCACAAGGTTCATCAATAATTGCTCAAGTTTTGAGGTGACTACTAGAGTATCCCACCCGCACGGCAGAGCCTGGCAAGCTGCCCCTGTCGTATGTGACATGCCAAATACCAGTAACAATTATAGACCTCATTCCCATGACCTGATGGAATGGTTTGAGGCTGTTTATGTTCCAGGAGCTAGCAGATGCCCTTGGGCTATCTCGCATGTGATAGGACATATTGAGATGTTACAGGTGCCTGCTCCAGCAAATATTTCGATGATATGTGGGAAGACAGTGACACAGTGATTTCAAGCCAAACCCAAGTATGCCGATCCAGAGACACATACAGGGCAGAGTTGCTACTTGCTCTCCCTGTGCCCAGCTGATCACAAGACGTCTGGGAGGGATGGTGGGTTCTAGCCCTGGCCCGCCCACCCCAGCATATATATATATATATATATATATATACTTATATATAGGTATATAATATTATCATTGTTTAGAGGTCACCCCTGGCAGTGCACTTAACTCCTGGCTCTGTGCTTAGGAAAATTGCTAACAGACTTTGGGGAGCATATGGGGTACCAGAGATCACACACATGTCAGTAGTGTGCAAGGCAACTCTCCTATACGCTTTACTATTGCCCTGCCCCTTTTTTTTTTTTTTGCTTTTTTTGGGCCACACCTGGAAATGCTCATTGGTTTCTCCTGGCTCTTCACTCAGGAATCACTCCTGGCGGTGTTCTGTGGAACAAATGGGATGCCGGGGATCGAACCCAGGACGGCAAATGCCCCACCCGCTTAACCATCACTCTGGCCCCTGCTCTGTCCCCTTCTAATGAGTTATATCGAAGAATTATTTGCTGACTATAGTACTCATGCAATTGGGAAATCAGTGAATAATGTTTTAAAAATAACATTTTTTCAAGCTTTCATATTCATATTCTAAATATGAATTCATATTCTAGATATGAATTTACAAATAATCTTCATATTAATAAGAAACTACAAATAAATGTGCATTCACTACCAGTAAATATAAATTCAAATATTTCAAATAAATGACACTATTTGAACCAGAGAGATACTGCAAGATTTTAAACACATGCCTTGCATGCAACTGACTCTGTTTTGATCCCAGACTAGTTGATTAATGAGCATTGTGAAGAACATTTCTAAAAGTCTGAGCACTACCAGGTCTGACTCATGAGATGCTGGAGCACCAATGGGTTTTAACATTGAATTATATATCATAAATGTGTTAAAATATAAGTTTTTTTTTTTTTTTAACATTGGACTACCCTGGGACGTGATTGGATCAAATCAGAACATTACTGGCGCCCCACTCGAGCAAATAGACGAATAATGGGATGTCAAGTGATCAAGATCTTTAAAAAAATATTTGGATCTAGCCTGGTGGTGCTCCAGGCTTATGCCTAACTTTGTGCTTTGGAATAACTTCTTTTTTAAAACCACACTGTTTTTAAATATTATATGTATAATCACTGTATCACTGTCTTCCCGTTCATCATCGATTTGCTCGAGGGGGCCCCAGTAACATCTCCATATGTCCTGTCTCATGCTAGTAGAGCCCAAGGGCATCTGCTTGCTCCAGGAACAAAAAGAGCCTCAATCCATTCCAGAATGAGGCCTATAATTGTTACTGGTATTTGACATATCAAATACGACACGGGTAGCTTGCCAGGCTCTGCCGTGCAGGTAGCATACTCTTGTAGTCATCTCTAAGTTCAACATTTATTTATAGACCCATAGTAAATTGAATGCCAGGCTCTGCCATGCAGGTAGCATACTCTTGTAGGCATCTCTGAGTCCAGCATTTATTAATAAAACCCCGCGCCGCTGATAGGCTGGTCTGCTGCGTGAAGGTCTGATGAGAGAGAAGTCCGGATGTGGAAAATGGAGGCCCTCATGGAGTGGGGGGTCTTCTGGCTTGTTGCGAGGCTCTTCTGGGATGGTGGGCCAGGGCTAGAACCCACCATCCCTCCCGGGCGCCTCGTGAGCGGCTGGTCACAGGGAGAGCCAGTAGCAGCTCTGCCCCATGTCTGAGTCTCTATATGTGTATATATAATTACATATATATGTAATTATATATACACATATAGAGCTATATATGCATATATGTATATATTTTATTTCAAAATCTATTGGAACCCCAAATAATTCCAACATTAATCATAATCTTTCCATAGCTTTAAAACTGGAATTCTCTGTGTTGATATTTTTTCATGCTGAATGTGTATTGTAACATAAAGTTCACTTAGAAATGACTGAAGGTGACATGTGATTTTTTTTCCATCGTGCTATATTTTATTTGACATTATGTATCATTTGGCATCTTTTAGCTGATAGAATGTAAAATCAAAACACTAGAAATTTTGTTTTCTGTAGCACTGCATTGGTCTGTAGCTAATGTTTAACAAAAAGTCTGTCTTTGGTTCTTAATAAACATGTAAAGGAATTTATTTCAGCAAATATTTCCTAGAATAATAATATAATAAGTGGCTATGTTTTCATGCACAAATACTACTTACATTTCATTTTAATTTTTAAAAATATTAATGTAAGTGCAGTTTTGTCTTCCTTTTAATTGTATTATTTAAAAAACCAGATTGCAAACAATATGTGCATAGAATGAGTACTTTTGAAATGCTATCAACTCCAATTATGTACTTATTTTAACCTATTACTAATTAAGATTATTTAAATAAATTGCCTTGAAAAAGCACTAACTGAATATACTTTGTTTCTTTTTAGTCTTTGTATTTTTGTCCTCACATCTTTATTCTATTTCTAATATTTTCTTTAAATACTCACTAAAACTGACCTTAATATCTTCTTGTTTTTTGCAACTGGTGCTGACGGTTTATGGGTGCATAAGAAGAGTGGGTCTATGTTTACTTATTTTATATATACCTAGCTATTTTAAAATTATAAATACAACTCTATATCTTGTAATAATGATTATATATCCAATATAGGGTCTGGAATAAAATTCAATGTATTGTGACAGATGCAAACACATAAGTATGTTTGTGTTTGTGTCTATATACAATAGCAATGTTTCTTGAATAATGGTATACAGATATAATTGTATTACTGTTATTTCTGTTAAGATTGGAGAGCAATGAGCTGGAAAATAAAACTTTAATTTTTTAAAAACCATACAAAACATAAATCTTCAGTTTTTAAAATTTTAATTCTCTTTAAAAAAATTTTTGGATCTTGTCTGGTGGTGCTCCAGGCTTACTCCTAATTTTGTGCTCTGAAATAATTGCCCAAAAGTCTTAAGGGCATATAGAACACTGGGGGTAACACTTTTGTGCCCTGTGCAAGGCAAGTACCCTATATGCTACAATATCTCTCCATCTGCTATAGTTAATATTAATAAAAATAACTAAACATATTATTTTAAAAATGATTAAAATGAAAATTTTACCTTTTTCATAAATGATTAAATTTACTTCGGGGCTGGAGCGATAGACCAGTGGGTAGGGGGTTTGCCTTTTGCACGCCCGGCCATGCCGGCCCTGGTTCTATCCCCGGCATCCCTTATGGTCCCCCGAGCACTGCCAGGAGTAATCTCTGAGTGCAGAGCCAGGAGCAACCCCTGAGCATTGCAGGGTGTGACATAAAAAGCCAAAAAAAAATTTTACTTTGAATACCAAACTTCTTACAGAGTGACATTGATTCTCATTTTTTGGCAAGTTGCATGATCAAGCTAAATATTTAAAAATAATTAGAAATCATTAATGTTGGATAATTCCCTGAAAGGTGACAGTTTAGAAAACTATTAAATGGTCAGAAGACCAAGAGTCTAAGCCTGGCTGGGCAGCTATAAAAGCGGGGCTCTGGGCTTGCCTGAGAGAAGCTTGCTGGGAGAGAGATGGGTTCGAGTTGGAAAACCTTGGGAGAGAGAAGAGCTGCCTCCAAGGAACTTGTTGAGAGAAAGACAAGAGACCAGCTGGAGAGAGAAAGGGGGCGTGGCTTGCTGGAGAGCCTACTGGGAGAATCCCAGTGGGCCCAACTGCTGGGAACTTGCTGGGAGAGAGTTTCCTGGAGTAAGGTGGTTAGGAGTGAGAGAACGCAGGTTAAAAGAAGACTGTCAAGAGTCTGTAGACTTGTTTCTTTATACATCAATTAAGGGAACAGTGGTTGGCACTGGACACATAGGATCTCTGCAGTAGCCCAATACTGAGGTATCAGGGACCCTGCTGAGCCCTGACACATATTGAGAATATTGGCTTAATTGCACCCATGCTATCTCTCTTTAATAGTATCCATCATGCAGTGAAGAATGTTTTCATTTTAAACCGAAAGCCTATATTGGGTAAGAGAGAGTGAGTACAGCAGCTAACACATTTATTGTACGAACAGATGACCCTTGTTGGATTCGCAGAATCATATATGATCCCCCAAACCTGTCAGGCATGATCTATGACCTCAGGAGTAAACGTTGAGAACTGCTTGATGTGGCACAGAATCCCCAATCCAATAAAGGCATGCTATAAATGCGCACTGAAAATTTATTTTTTTCATTTTGATTTTTTATTATACCACAGTGAAACATACAATTACAAAGGTGTTCATAATTGGTTCTTGGTAATACAGTACTCCAGCACCCATCCCTCCACCAGTTCCCCATTCCCACCACCAATGTATCCACACCCCTCCCGCCACCCCCAGGCTGCCTCAGTAGCAGGTACCACCTTTTCCTTTCTCTCTCTCTTGCTCTCTCTCTGCCTATCTCTGTCTCTTCATCTCTCTCCCTCTTTTTGTACACATTGTGGCTAGCCCTGAAGATATTTAGGGCTATCATTTAAGTCTCTTTGTGTAAATTCAATGGTGAGTTCTAGTCTGACATTACCATTTTCCACACTTAGTAAAACACTGGTATATATTTATATCCCAATAATGTATGCAGTCATTCTATATCTGTCTTTTTCCTTCTGACTAATTTCACTCGGCATGGTAGTCTCCATGTCCATCCATTTGCAAGTAAATTTCATAATTTCCCCCTTTTGACAGCTGCATAGTATTCCATCATGTAGATGTACCCCAGTTTCTTTTGCCAGTCCTCTGATCTCAGGCACTTAGGTTGATTCCAGATTCTAGCTATTGTGAATAGTGCAGCGATGAATAAAGAAGTACAGACAGTGTTTCTGCTTTGTATTTTTGGGTCTCAGGGTATATTCCCAGGAGTGGTATTGCTGGATCAAATGGGAACTCAATATCTAGTTTTCAGAGGAATGCCCATATTGTTTTCCAAAAGGGTTGGACCTGTCGGCACTCCCATCCACAGTGGATCAGAGTCCCTTTTTCCCCACATTCACGCCAGCACCAGTTGTTCTTGCTGTTTTGAATGTTTGCCAGTCTCTGTGATGTGAGATGGTACCTCAGTGTTGTTTTGATTTGCATCTCCCTTATGATTAATGATGAAGAGCACTTTTCATATGCCTTTTGGTCATCCGAACTTCTTCTTTTTTGAAGCTTCTGTTCATTTCTTCTCCCCATTTTTTGATGGGGTTGGCTGTTTTTTCTTGTGACGTGCTAATAGGCACACTGAAAATTTAAATAAGGATGACATATAAACTCACTTTCATTCTCTTCACTTAAAATAAAGCAATAAATATTAGGTTTCCAATTATAAAACATTAAATGATAAAGAACTGCTAATTATTTTAATAGGGTTAGAAGATCAATTTTGTAGTTCAATACATGCTGTTATCTCTATTAAAAACAAACACGATATTCTAGGCAGGATTAATTATGTCTACTATTGTAGCATGATTTAAAAAATAGAGTATTGAGAAAAACCCATTAAGATGTAGCTTACATAGTTTGGTTTTCAAAATTTAAACTGTTTGTTTTAGAGCAGATTTATTTAAGAGAAATGCAGAGTAAAATAGCTTTTATTTACTATAGTTTTTCTTTTACCTCCTTATTTCCCCCTTATTATTTAAATTTACTTTAGTGTGATCTCACTTTTATAATAATTTAATTACTTTTTTACCCAGTGCTTAAATTTTACATATATTAACACATATATGTAATCATCTCCATAACCATTTGGATTGATTAACGCCTTCAGAGTTCATCTTTCTAATTCGTAAAGGAATTGGAATATTCTATAATACTTTAGTTTAGTTTCTGTTGTTGGTGTTGCTTTAGAGCAACACCTGGTGTTACTCAGGGCTTATATGTAACTACTTAGGGATCACTCCTGGCAGTCAGAGACCATTGGAGCTTCCAGGCATCTAACCAGACTGTCGTCATGCAAGGCAGAGCATTCTACCTGCTGTGCTAGGTTGGGCCCTTGCCCCTGATTTGACCTCTTTAACTTAATATTTTCAGCTTTTTATTTTCTACCCTGGGATATTTTTTGAGCTGATGGTTCTTTAATTTTTTGTGTAAGACTCCCTTCCTTCCTTTCTCTTTATTTGGGGGGTGTGGTGGGCTTTTGGGGTCACACCCTGAGATGTTCAGGAGTTACTCCTGGCTCTGCACTCCGGAATCCTGAGGATTCTTGGGGGGACTATCTGGGATTCCAGTGATCGAACGCAGGTCGGTCACACACAAGGAAAATATCAAACCTGAGTCCTGTCGGTCTAGCCCCCTCCCTTCCTTCTTTCCTCCTCTCTCTCTTCCATTCCTCCCTCCCTCCCTCTCTCTCTCTTTTTCTTTCCTCTCTTCCTTCCTCCATCCATTCCTCCTTTTGCTCTTCTCTTTTTCTTTCTTTCTTTTTTGTGATTCAAGATATGTTTTGTTGAGGGACATGTACTTTAAAAGATGTTGGGGGAAATACAGGAATAAAGATGTGTTCATGAGAGAACACAACCTTAAAGGAGCAAACAAGACGGAAATTTCCTTTTATTCAGAAATTAGATTTATTCAGAAATCCTTTGAATATTGTGTTTTGTTATCCACTCAGTCATTGAAAGACATTCAGTATTTTCTCAGTCTGAGTTATTACAAATAAATCTGCCATAAATATATAGATAAATATGTTTTTTGTGTAAGGATGTTTTAACTTACTTGCATAAATAGAACTTTGTGATAGGTGTAAGGCAGAGGAATAGTTTTTAAAGAAAGCTCCAAATTGTCCTTCAGAATGACTCTGCCAATTACATTGCCATCCATGATAGAGTTTTTTTTTTCTTGGAAGCATTTGTCACTGCTTGGTTTGGGGGCCACACCTAGTGGTGATAGGGCTACTAACTCTGTACTCAGGTATCACTCTTGGTTGTGCTCTGGGGACCAATCAGCGAATCAGTGATGCTGGGTACTGAAGTTGTTTAAGCAGCAAAAAAATGGAAGTACCTACTGCTGTGCCTTTGCTCCAGCCTCAGTATTTCTCACTGTTTGATGTCACCATCAAACAGTGTAACATGGTGCTTCATTGATGTATGCCATCATTAATGGCAAGTGTTTATAAGCAAGTTTTAATTGACATTTTTATTTGCCGTTTAATCTACCTTCTCTAAGTGAGATATCTGTTCTATTTTTCCCATGTTACTGAAGTTATTTTGCTTATTATTCATCTTAATTTTTTTAATAACTTGGATAGAAGTCACTTAACAAACAAATTGCTCATAAGTATTTTCTTTCAGTCAGGCCTTTGTATTCTCATATTTCCTGACACCACCATTTTAAAAAGCAGGCACCGATGCTTTGAAGAAAAGATTATCTGTCTATTTTTCATGGTATATAGTTGGCATTATATAGAATATGACCATAACCAAAATTTCAAGGTACTTAATGTTTTTCCTATATCTTTCTGAAGATTTATAGCTTTGAATTCTACTTCATGTCTTAATACTTTAGTTGCTTATTTTTTAAGGATACAAAATGAGAGTCTATATGCTTTATAGTGGGTAAGTGCCATTTAAATCCTCTCATTAGGCATATAATTCTGTTAACAAGTGTTACCAGTTGCCCTGAAATAGTATATCAGATATTAGTTCTTAAAAAAAAGTGAAGCAGTAAGTCATTTTTATAGTTGCTTGAAGAGCTTAACCTGAACCCTTAGAAGTCTTAGTGAACTTGATTTAGTGTATTACAATATCCATTGCACTATGCCTCAGAAATCCTTTGAATGTTACTTAAAGTGAATAGACAGAATGATCTTAAACACAGACGGTAAAAATATGAAAACAATATCTTCATACTATCTTTCATGCCGTTATGAGCACATATTTTATTCTAAGCCCTTCATTTTGTTGTCTATTTAGCACTTTCAGGCTAATGGAACTCTTTTGCTCAAGTCTGTTGGTGTGATCATGAGAATTGAATCAGGACTAGCTTGATCTGCTTCCAACACTCTCTGTTAAGACTCGTGAGTAAACATTGTTTATTAGAGTCCAGATTGGACTCCTAGTCCAGAAGCAAGTTACTTCAGATTCCAGTGACTGGAGGGAGTCTTGCTGTGTGGGCTACAAGGATACTCCACACACTTACAGGAGTGGCAACTGTGTCTTTGAGTTAGAGTACCACTATTTCTATATTGAGATCAAATTTCTGCTTTTCCCATCCAAGTACTAACCAGGCCCGACCCTGCTTAGCTTCTGAGATCAGACGAGATCGGGTGTATTCAGGGTGGTATGGCAGTAGACAAATTTCTCTTTTCAATGGAGGCATAACACACATGATTCAAGGAGACTGAGAAGTCCCACACTGTTCCACTTAAAATGCCAGAAGCTAGGACAGCAGTAATTTAATTTCATTCCAGTCTGAAGACCTAAGAACACAACAAAGTTACACACTTAAAACTATAGTTTATGAACGGGAAGAAGAATTAATGCTTCAGTTTGAGGATAGAAAGCAGAAACTACCATTGTGACAGGTTTTGGTAAGAAAGAAAATGTCTATACTCAACTTTATTTTTCCTGTTAGAGTTTTCATTCAATCAGAGGTTCAATTTATCAGGGTGTATGATATGCTTTTATATAAGCGACGCAAGCGTCCTGCTTGATTCAAATGTAATATTATCTAGAAATACACTTGTAGACACACCAAAATGATGACCAAATGTCTGAGGATTCTGTGTTCTACTCAAGATGAAATTAACTATGGGACTAATAGAAAAGATAAATTTACATTATGAATAGTAATAGAAAAGGACTATCTAAGTCTTAAGTATTTCATTTATAATTATCAGCAAACTTTTCTTCCATTGTCAAATAGCTGAAAAATATCTGCTGCAATTTTTCATAGTCTTAAAATAATAAACTATATGCTACAAGCTATCCATTTTCAAAGAGTAGGCAGAATATCCATGATTTTCTAGGAAGGGCAATATTCAATGATTTTCTAAACCCCCTTTATACATTCATATCACGGAATTGGGATCTCAAGAGAATGCATGATAATAGAGATGGAAAATTATCTCTATAAATATACAGAAAGGGTAAACCTATCAATGTACTTCAGATAGATTGGCAAATACCCTAAAAATCAGCATGAAATTTATTTTTTTGTGAAACATATAAGCTTCTCCCATCTCCAAATTAATTGAATATAAGCTTATATTAATTTCCTTATCATCAAATAATAATTCACTTGCAAGTATAGAGCAAGAATTAATGGAATAATAAGACTTTAGAGCGATCATCTCACAAGTTAGAATTTTTGAATTTATGTTGACTTTTATTAGACCCATCTGCATAACTCATCATAATGACTGTTAATTTCCTAGCTAATATTCAAGTAATTTAAAAAAGATATAAGCTTGTTGATCTCACTGATGTTATTTATAGTAAATTATGGCACAGATTTAGATTGTAGGAAAGAACAATGATTGTAATTATATTTTTGGTAATGTTTTAAAGTAATATGGCCTACACATACATTTTCCCAAATTTTTTATTATTTTTTTAAATTACACGTAAGTCTTTCCATTTACCAAGTGATTAAGAATTATGGTTTGGAAATTATTCTGATTCTTCCTATTATTTTAAGAAATTGATGTTGGGGCGAGATTGATAATGCAGAGTGTACAGTGAGTACAGCAGGTAGGGTATGTCTGCCTTGTACACAACTGACATGGGTTAGATCCTTGGCATCCCATATGGTCCCCGGAGCATGGTAAGGATTAGTTCATCAGTTCTGAGTCAGGAGTAACCCCCTGAGCATAATCAGGTGTGACCCAAAAGTAAAAGAGGAAAGAAATACAAACTAAGATATAATTACTTGTATTTATAATATCAATCACTGTAGTATTTTAGGTTTTATGAGAAAAGAGTTGTACTCATAATATATTTTTTGAAACTTAATATATTGTTGGATCCCTTTAAGAGATTTAAGATACCTCTTAAAGGGATTCTTTTTACTTCTCAAAGGGATGGCCAATATCCAGACTACTTCTATGGCACACATTCTCTCTCTCTCTCTCTCTCTCTCTCTCTCTCTCTCTCTCTCTCTCTGTCTTTCTCTCTTCTCTTACAATTGTGGCTTGGAATACATACATTTAGGGGTTGTCATGTATATCCCTTTACCTACATTCAATGCTCAATTCTAGTCTGGCATTACCAAGAAATTTTTAGAGTGGGGAGGGAACCTAGGGGCATTGGTGGTGAGAAATTGCGCTGGCGAATGTATGGGTGCTGGAACACTGTATGACTGAAATCTAATCATGAACAGTTTTGTAATTGTGTATTTCACAGAGGTGTAATAAATTCTTTTAAATGCAAATCTTATTAACAATAATAAAATATTAAAAAATTCTAAATAGGCAGTAGAATGCTGACAGCATATTATTCTACAATAGCACATGGTGGGGTCAATGCCAATAAATAATACTGATTTAATTTTTTGCCAATGCTTCAAAAGAATGAAGAAAGGGAAAGAAAGAATAATTTGAAGAAAAGTTTAATATCTTAGTTTCTATTTCTTTTTTTGCTAAAAATATACCAATGCAGATATATGTTACGTGTAATTTCCTCCAGTCTACCTTTATGGTGCATTTTGTTGAAATTGTGTTTCGTGGGGTCCAGGAGGTAGTACAGTAATTAGGCACTCGACTAGGTTTTTATATATGACAGCACATAGCTACACAAGCCTAAAAAGTCACTGGATACAACCCTGGATACCCTAACACTACCAAGGTGGCCTAAAAATGTGAGGGCCAAGAAATATTGCATCCCCAGACCCTGTATCAAACCTGCTTGGACAAGAGTTACTGTGAGACTCCATGACCTGTTCTAGGGAGTCTACCAGCAAACATAGTCAAAGTTATGTTATAGCATTTCTGCTAAATATTATATCCTTAGTTTTTACCAATTATCTCCATCTTCTGAAAAAACTTCCTTTATGTAATTTAACAATTATAATCAGTTGTCTGATCAACACTGCTGTATGTGATTAGAATATTAGTATGTGACACTGGAAGATTTAGTATTATGGTTATTAAATCTTTCTTGCTCCATGTGCTTTGCATGGATGCTAATGCAATGATAGAGTGGAATAGAAGCAGATGGGGTATAATTTCTTTAAGTCTCTTATTTAGCATCATATTTAATATCTGTATGATGCATATAACTACTGGAACAGCTACATCAATTTATATCTATGTATATGTCTATCATCTATAATTATACTCACTTGTTTTTAAAAGATAACTTAATAGGTTATATGTACATAAATTCACTCCATATCTCTGAAAATTGTAGCATTCTTTATCTGGTTCACTTATTTTAGAGTTAAATCTAATTCCATCAGGCAAAAAAAAGCAATGAATTATTTTTTAATATAATTTCTGATGGAAATTATAACTTAGTGTTCAGTTTCCTCTCGCTGGTTAGTGACATCAGAGTTATTTTACAGTCATATGAAGTTTAGCATAGAATCTGCAAAATTAATTCAGAGTTATTGTAATTTCCTTGTGCAACTGTCAGGTTTTTTTCTGTTATGTAAATGATCCAGATGGCAACAAGATCTTGTGAAATAAATAATACAACATAATTTGGACAAACCATACATGATTATGTTTCTGTATAACATTGGGAAAATAAAGGTAGTATGATGAGTTTAGATAGAACTCAAACTTTTTCCAAGTTTGAATTGTTACTCTGTCATATGCTATTTTTGTTGTTGTTGAGAAAACTCACATTTGGATTTGGATCTAAGCTCTCATTGGTAACTTAGACGCACTGAGAGCTAAGGACTCAAGAAGGTTTTAGAGCCAAAAAAAATAATCTATAAAAAGAGTTGCCTTCCAAATTCAGCAAAACTCATTCTAATTATTGACTACTGTATTCTAAAAATTGAAAATTAAATGTTCAAACTAATAATTCTGAATATAATAAATGGAGATTATAATTATTTATTTTATAGTAGCAATCACTTAAGTATTTTAAGTTTTGTGGGAAAAGTAGTTCTACTCATAATATTTCTTTGAAACTTGATAAATAGCTGGGCCCTTTTAAGAGATTTAAGAGAGCCCTTAAAAGTATAGCTTTTACTTCTTAAAGGAATGGCCAATATCCAAATTATGGGGATCTATGAGAGAAGGAAAAAGCAATTGAGGAGTCAGTTGAGACTGGGTTCTCAGCCTGGCTGCAGGAGTGAGTTGGAGGAGCAGAGAGCCTGGCAGGATAGAGAGTTAGAGGAGCAGAGAGAAGGGTTGGCTGAGCTTGCTAAAGGGCAGAGCAAGGGAAATAGTTTGAAGAAACTCTTAAAAAGGGGTTTCAGAGCTTCTGGACATGTACTGTACCTGATGCTGTCAGTTAGATAGCCACACAGCTTAAACTGAAAATATATTGCTTCCTGATGATTTTATGTGATAGTCATTTGCTAAAACAAAATATCAAAAATGACTACTATGAAACACTGTCACTGTATCACTGTATCACTGTCTTCCCGTTTATCTTCAATTTGCTCGAGCGGGCACCAGTAACATCTCCATATAACCTGTCTCATGCAAGTAGAGCCCAAGGGCACCTGCTTGCTCCAGGAACATAAAGAGCCTCAAACCATTCCATCAGGTCATGGGAATGAGGTCTATAATTGTTACTGGTATCTGGCATATCAAATACGACACGGGTAGCTTGCCAGGCTCTACCGTGCGGGTAGCATAATCTTGTAGTCATCTCAAAATCCAGCATTTATTGATGAACAGCATTTATTGATGAAGCCGGGCTGTGAAACTATAAAACAAAAAGACTGAAACACTTGCTTGGCTATGCAACATATAATTAAACTAAGGCAAAAAGGGGTTTGATTTTCTTTTTCTTAGGTAATTTTCTACCTATCATTTAAACTCCTGCTGGCCTTGAACTCCATCAACTCCAGGTGATGTTACTTCCTGTGGTATGAATTCTCTCTCAGAGAACCCTAAGTTTTTCGAATGTGTGATTCACATAACAAAGGTCTGGTAGATCAGTTTCAGATTTCATCTGTAGTGAAATATTAAATTGTTTTCTTTTTTTTTTTTTTTAATTATTGAAGCATCTTTATCTTGAGATCCATCAAAAGAGCATCGAACTTAGAAAACAATTGTTTAATAATGTGTCAAATATATCAAACCAAAAAATATTATTTTGTATTAATATTATAAATATTATATAAACAGAAAAATGTTACAAAAGGAATATTTGTGAGAAAAATACATACTGATATATAATCATAAAATAGCAACAAGTAGACAAAATAAAAACAAAATAGTTACATTGGCTTAAACCAAACTAACTTTTTTCTTTCTCATATTTTCTTTTTTTTTTAAAAGTGTTTTCTTTTTTGACTAGTTTAGTTGCTATGTACACACATCCAGGCTAAGCCGTGAAGAAAACAGTTACCTACAACAGGGTAGTGACCAATTTATATTAAACAAGAAAAACTCCAATCACTGCACAGAAAGGTACACTTTAAGTAAGGACAATTAATTGTGGAAAATTAATTAGTTAAAGGTCACCTTGAAGTGCTCTTGAATATGTTCTCACTGATTTGGCTGCCTGATCCCTCTGTTCGTCCTGTGGTGAAGAATTGCCTGCAGTTGTTTATCAGCATCTATGTGTTCACTATGCATGGCTGAGTTCACACATTTATTTCACTTGAGAACACATCTATTGCTGTTTACATATCACTGCTCCTTTGCTATCATTAGAAGATGCACAACAAGGATATTTTCTTTCAAAGGTGACAAAAATAGATCATTGGATGAAATGGAAGTATGCACTTTGGAATGGAAATATAACCAAGTCAGTAATTTCTACAGGACCATTTTAGAATTTATTATAGGGTGTTTAAAGAGACTAAGAGACCAATATTCACATTGCCAACACTGTTGATTATATGGATGCTTAGGATTTAGTGACAGATCTTTAAATGATACAGATGCACGGATACCAAATTGATAGTTCAAGTTTAGAATAAAGTTAACTTTAGCTACATAGTAACTTAGGAGACAGAAGGTAAGTTTCATCATAAGACTGTATGAACACACACACTTTTATAGGAGTGAGAACTTTTACAAATGTTTATTTAATTGATCCATCAACTAATTACTTCATTATACACTACTGTATCTTAGAAATTAGGACACACTAGGAATACAATGAGAGATAGATTTATATGGATGAGACACTTAAGTATTTCTTCTGTCACTGTCTTCACTGTCTTCCCGTTCATCATCGATTTGCTCGAGCGGGCCCCAAGTAACATCTCCATATGTCCTGTCTCATGCTAGTAGAGCCCAAGGGCATCTGCTTGCTCCAGGAACATAAAGAGCCTCAATCCATTCGGAATGAGGTCTATAATTGCTACTGGTATTTGGCATATCAAATACAACACGGGTAGCTTGCCAGGCTCTTCCATGCAGGTAGCATACTCTTGTAGGCATCTCTAAGTCCAGCATTTATTGCTTGAGGCCGCGGTTAGCCGGGCTGTGATAGGCTGGTCTGCTGGGTGGAGTTCTGACGAGAGAGAAGTCCGGATGTGGAAAATGAAGGCCCTCATGGAGTGGGGGGTTGTCTGGCTTGTTGCGAGGCTCTGCTGGGGTGGTGGGCCAGGGCTAGAACCCACCATCCCTCCTGGGCGCCTCGTGAGCAGCTGGTCACAGGGAGAGCCAGTAGCAGCTCTGCCCCATGTCTGCGAGTCTCTGGACCGGCATACCTGAATCGGATTTAAAAAAGACTGCTGCAGGGTGGAACTCGATGAGCCGGGCTGTGAAGTATTTCTTAAGTCAGTTATTATCTAGAATATCTAAAACTATGCTCTGAGGACCATATACTTTATAGTGTGAGACAAGAGGCACAGACCTAAATCCTATTTTGCAAAGATATGTGCTCTTTCTCTCTCTATCTATCACACACATGCACACACACACACACACCAGAAGTGTATTTTGGTATTTTCTTATAGAAATTGGAATTACAAAATCCTAAGACAAAAGAATCATTTCTTGAGGACAAATGAATACAAACACAGAAAACAAAAGCTTATAGCCTAGGACCCTGAACATAAAATAAAACTAGGTTATTTCTTGGTCTTTTCTTTAAGTGTAGAGTATTTAATATTTTAATTCCATTCCAAGACATAAGGGTAAGACATCTGCAAAAATGTCCACATATGTGCTCAGATACTTGCCTCTATGAAGACATGTAGGTGTAGACACATATACATGTCCTAAAATTTCCTCAGCACAGGAGTATTGTCATATCCAACTTCACTGTCAGGCACAACACAAAGGAATAATTGTCTTTTGATTCCTCCCTGCCCCTAGGACTCAACTCCTCTTTTAATGTTCCATTCCTCTGGAGTAATCCATTCATTATGGTGGTTTCTCACAGTAGCAATGGTAAGTAACCAGAGTTTTTAAGTTCAGAACACTCCTCAAATGAGTAAAACATTTGTTTAATGATGAAAACATTACTAAATTACACAGAAATGTCCTACTGTGGTCTGACACGATAGCACATATGGTAAGACACTTTCCTTGTACACAGCCCACCTACGTTCTATCTCCTGCTCTACATATATTCTCCTGTTATATTTTCCTGAGCCAGAATAAGCCTTGAGAATTCTTTTGTTTGGGAAAACAAACAGAGTCAGATAGAATAAAATACTAAGTTGTACAGTCTCAAACACTAAATTTATCCTCATTGATATTTCTCAACAATTATTTATTTTAAAGTTTTATTTTTATGGCATCCCCTTTTATTTAACTTATGAAACTAATCTTAGCAATATGCTTTTTTGATCTTTATTTTCACTCTCATTACTGTTTCTCTTCCAATCAGCTTTAACTCTTTAATCACTCTCCAAAGTTCTAATTTTTGTCCATTGTTGACTTGTTCTCAGAGTAGTCTAATTTGAATTAAATTGAACATTGGAGGCATTTCATTCAATATCTTCAAAGATAAATCAACCTTATTTAGATCTTTTTCATAATTTTAATTACAGACATTTCATTTTAGAAAGGTGTTTTCCCTCATATCAATTTGTGACTACACTACCAGTATGGAATATAATTTAGTATCTAAGCTTTTATGCTTACATTTTTGTTAATGAATTTATTAGCCTGTTCTATGACAGGCATCATGATGATACTGTCAATCCTCTTTTATATTTCATCTGCTCTAATTATTAAAAATAGTTACTTGTCAATTTTAGATAAAGACACAAAAACTTAATTTTCATTCAGTCACATAGTGATGGCTTCTAATGTGGCTGAAAGTTGACTAGTGACACACAATGAATATCTCAACTTTCCTAGGTAAAATCACACCTAGATTTCAAGATCATCATTCAATGGTCAATAATTGAATATAGTTCTGGAAACTCTAACTGAAAATTGGAATAAAAATGCCGAATAAGGGGTCAGAGTGATAGTACAGTGGGTAGCGCATTGATCACTTGATTACTTGAATCCCGTTATTCATCGATTTGCTCGGCGGGGCGCCAGTAATATTTCCATTGGACCCTATCACGTGTCAATGTAGCCCAATGGCATCTGGATGATTCAGGAATATGAAGAGCCTCAAACCGTTCCTTCAGGGTCTTAACAAGGAAGTCTGACCATCTTGTAGGTGGGTGGCCACGTGATCTTTTGACATCCCGTGGGATCCAGTCGGAAACGGCTCTAGTCCAGCAGTTGTCTCCAAATCGCATTACATGTCCAGCCCATCTGATTTTCGATGCCTTGGCAAACAAGACAGCGTCCCTGATTCTGGAATAGCGACGAAGGTCAGAACTCCGGATTCCTTCTCTCACTTGAGTGAGGCGTGATATTCCAAGCATAACTCTTGCTATTGGTAGCGCATTATTGTAAGTTATAGCATGGCCAACTAAGGTTCACTTCCTAGCACCCAATATAGTCTCCCTGAACCCAGTCGGAGTTAACTCTTAATACAGAGCCTGATTAAACCCTGAGCACTACTGGGTGTAGCCCAAATGCCAAAAGTTCCTAACAATAGTAATAGTTAACAAAAATATTTAATGTCAATATCCATCAGATATTAACATGCTAAAAACAATCCAAGTGATACAAGAGAGCCCTACCTTTTCTCTTAAAGGGTATATTCAAGACATAGTAACTTCCACTTCAGTGGGAATGACACTAGGCATTACTGCAGTTGAGGAAATAGGACTAAATGCCATTTCATTGTGAAGGGTCATCTGTAACCCTCTTTGGATCTCTGGATGAGCAAACAATGGAATCATATGCTGAAATTCTCTCCTGACCGTATGCTCTGAAGTGATTTTCTACCTAACTGGAATATTCTTCAGCTCATTTCTATTCTTGCCTTTTCATACTGCTCAGCTAAATGGCACTGAAGTGTAGAGACTTCTGCAAGGCTCCCAAAGGTCTCTTTGCATCCACTTTTACTTTGACTATTTCTCATTGAGTATTTGACATCAGAATAGACATTGCACTAGGTGAGAAATAACCACAAATTGCTAAGCTATCTTAGATGTAAGGATAAGGTCCTCCATTTTCTTTTTGTTTAATTATATTTTAGATTAAAAAATAGACTTGTAAATTCATTGATAGTTTAGGTATGCAATATTCCAACACCAATCCTACCACCAGCATCAACGTCCTTCCACTAGTGTTCCCATATTCCCTCCCAACTCCATCCCCCACCTTATCTCCACCTGTAAACTAGGGACATTTCAAAGTTTCAGTGGTTGCAGCTTAGACCTTATATTCACAGTTCCCTTGAGTCTGTGTTTTAGATCTATGACTATCCTGCTTATCAATATCACCAGTCTAACTGAAGCCCTGATGCCTATTTACATATTACTTCCTGTTCTCTTCTTCCTCCCTTCATTCTTTCCTTTTTGTCTTTCTCCTCTTTAAATCCTGGGATCAAGGGTCATAATATATTGAGTGAAATAAGCCAGAGGAGGAAAGACAAACACAGGATGATCTCAATTCTCTACTATGTAGAATGTTTTCCACTTTCTAAGTTTTACGCCTCTGTTATCCTAAATTCTTTCTTCATTCTCTTTATTAAAGAGAATGTTCCAGAATAGTCTAATTTGAATTAAATTGAACATTGGACAATTAAATTCCAATTGAACATTGGACAATTAAATAAAATTGAACAATTAAATTCTTTCTCCATTCTCTTTATTAAATAGAATGGAGAAAATGGCAAGCATTTTTTTCTATTCCCCTCTGTACAAGTTTTTGTAGGATTTTAACATAGTGTGCTAAAATCTGTCATGAAAATGACAGGATTTTTAATATAGGTTTCTAAATTTTTATGATTTTGCTAAACATGAAAATATATATTCATAGGAATCCATTTCTTTACAATTAATGAACATTAAGCGTTTGAAAATGACAGAATTGGGCTGGAGCGATAGTCCAGCCGGGTAGGGGCGTTTGCCTTGCACACGGCTGGCCTGTGCCAGCCGGGTTCGATCCCTGGCATTCCATATGGTCCCCGAGCACCGCTAGGAGTAATTCCTGAGTGCAGAGCCAGGAGTAACCCCTGAGCATTGCTGGGTGTGACCCAAAAAGCATAAAAAAGAAAGAAGATGACAATTTTTTATATAGATTTCTCATTTGAAAAATGAGAATTTAGGAAGATGTCACTATAGAAATGTCCAGTTTAGAGTTGACTGCTCTCAGGGATTTTAGTTTCAGGTTCATTAGTGTCATTGATAGTCTCACATAGGCTCCTTCATAAAGGAAGTCAAGACTTGCTCATCCTCTTCTGAAGTCATGTATCCACAGTTTCACAGCGCTCTTTAGTCACTGAGGCACTTTCTTTCCTGTTTCTTTTCTATTCATTCCCGGTGTGGTTCAATCAATGTGCAATATCCTCAGACACAAACATCCTGGGAAAAGAAAAGCAAGAATTCTGTTTACATACAGTCTCTCAACAGAAGGGACATATTTTGCTGATTATTTTTAAGTATGCTGAAACCTGTCAGAGTAGCAAATCCATAAATGGATCTTTATCCATTCATTTGCCAATCAAAAACGATTATCACAAAATTAATCTTGTTACTGTGTCTAGCCTTCCCCAGGTCATAATGAAGCTATTGGAAACAGATATATCCATGAAATTAATTAGATCTAATAGTAAAGATAATAACATAAGGTTTACTGGGGAGATAAGCAATAACATCTTATAAATTAAAAAAACTTATTATTCAGTGCGTGCTTGTGTGTGTGTGTGTGTGTGTGTATAATTTTGAAATTGTCCCTGTTTTGCATGTTAAATATTTTGCAAAGCTAATTCTGTAGAAAATAGAGGATGCCATCTAGGTTTTATCAAGTGGAGAATTAAGATGATTTTGTCTTTCATATTAGGGTAGCTTATATTTATACGGAGATAAAATTGTTGAAGTACAGATTGTGTATGCCTGGTAGGAAAGACTGTACAAAAATTTGAAAAACCTTTTTTCCTCATTATTTTATATTATTATATAGATTTTATTTGTATTTTTTGAAAAATGATTATTATTATATGATTATTATTATAAACACAGGCAGCTATAGAAAAGTACTGCAGGAGTTATTAATTTTTCTACTTACATTATTTCAAAAAATATTTTGTCTGAAATTTCCTGTTCTGAAACCAGTTTCTACATGCAAGTGAATTGGACTGGCCTGTGACTGAGGACAGAAAAAGGTAAAATTACAGTACAAGTTGCAAGAGCAGAGGCATGACATGCGAAGAGGGAGTTTCAAGTTCTATCTATAGATAATGAGTAGTACAAATTGTATTTGAATGCAAGATTTATGATGATAGTTCAGATTAATAAGACTGAAGATGTATTTGATATAGATTAAAAAATCAGACTTATAAATCCTTATATTTTTTAACTACAATTTTTATTGCGGTGACATTGGGGTTTTGGGAGGGTGTTATTATTGTTTTTTTGTATCACATCAATGCTCAGGGGTTACTACTGGCTCTACACTCAGGAATTACACCGGAAGTACTCTTGGGACCATATGAGATGCCAGGAATCTTAATGGGTAGTCTTCAAGGCAAGTGACCTACCCACTGTACTATTGCTCTGTCCCCATATTTTAAAGAACTAAAAAACGCTTATTATATGTTTTAGTAGTACAATGTAACCATATCATGCATATTATTAAATATCTAATATGTCCGACCCTCACGGCAGAGCCTGGCAAGCTACCCGTGTTGTATCTGATATGCCAAATAACAGTAACAATTTTAGACCTCATTCCCATGATCTGATGGAATGGTTTGAGGCTCTTTATGTTCCTGGAGCAAGCAGGTGCCCTTAGGCTCTACTAGCATGAGATAGGACATATGGAGATGTTACTGGTGCCCGCTCGAAGCTAATCGATGATGAACGGGAAGTCAGTGATACAGTGTCAGAATATGTCTGACCTTAATTTACAGGGACACTCGCTATTTTAGCCCTATCCTATGTCCTTTGTCTCTTCCATTACATGTTTACATACCTGGTAGTTTCAGGTTCTGAAACTCATATGAGTTCTGTGATCAGAGATTCAGCCCTTCATAATTGTCAATGGCAAATAAAATTAGGATGATTTGTTATGTCATCAATCATTCACGGTGGTAATCATGGAAACATACAACATGGGTGATTGAATACAGGATTCATATGTAATGCATCTTTATAGCCCCATGCATATATTTCTTTTTTCTAAGTATTTTATTATACCACCGTGAGATATACAATTACAAAGATATACAATTACAAAGTTCATATTTGGGTTTTGGTCATACAGTGTTCCAGCACCCATCCCTCCTCCAGTGCCCATTTCCCACCACCAACATCCCGGTTCCCTCCCTCCTCCCCCAGCCCGCCTCCATGGCAGGTTCTTTATTTCTTTCCCTTTCTCTCTCTCTTTTCCTTCCCTTCGAGGCTATGGATTACAGAACATACATTAAAGGGTTGTCATATGTATCTTTTTGCCTCTATTTAATGCTCGGATCTAGGTTGGTATTAGTACTTTCGACAACTGTTAGCACACTGTTCCATTCTCTGTCTTACCTAGCCTCCTGATTCCCACACGTTTGTGATAATTTCCACCTTTGACAAGACCTCCTGATACATGTTTCACTTGACCTTGGATATTGTTATCATAATGTGTACATATATATTTATGTCATACAAATAAATGCAGTCATTCTGTATCTGTCTCTCTCCTTCTGGCTGATTTCACTCAATATAATCTTCTCCATGTCCTTCAATTTATAGGCAAATTTTATAACTTCATTTTTTCCTAACAGCTGCATAGCATTCCATGTGTAGATGTACCAAAGCTTCTTTATCCAGTCATCGATTTTAGGGCACTCTGGTTGCTTCCATATTCTGACTATTGTGAATAACGCTGCTATAAACATAAAAGTAGGGATGGTGTTTCCGCTGCATATTTTTGGCTTCCCTGCGTATATTCCCAGGAGTGGTATGGCTGGGTCAAATGGGAGTTCAATTTCTAGTCTTTGGAGGAATGTCCATATTGTTTTTCAGAAAGGCTGTACCAGCTGGCATTCCCACCAACAATGGATGAGTGTCCCCTTTTTCCCCACATCCCACACCAGCACTTGTTGTTTCTTGCTCTTTTGGATATGTGCCAGTCTCTGTGGTGTAAAATGATAACCCCTCCACGACATTGAAGCTAAAGGCATCTTCAAAGGTGAAATATCACTAACAAAAGCAACTAGAAGAAAAGATAAACATATGGAACTACATGAAACTAAAAATCTTCTGCACCTCAAAAGAAACAGTGACTAAGATACAAAGACAGTCCACAGAATGGGAAAGAATATTCACCCAATACCCATCTGATAAAGGGTTAATATCCAGGATATATCAGGCACTGGTAGAACTGTACAAGAAGAAAACAAACAACCCCATCAAAAAATGGGGAGAAGAAATGAATAGAAACTTCACAAGGAAGAAATTCCAATGGCCAAAAAAATATATGAAATAATGCTCATCATCACCAACCATTTTCATCAGAGAGATGAAAATCAAAACAACTCATGCATATATTTCAATATCTTTGAGTAAATGCCAAAATCTAAGTATTCATTTGCAACTATATTTTATATATTAGATCAAATACAGGACTAGATTATATTAATATTAAGTACAGTAGTTTGCACATGTTATTGTGACAATATTGTTTTAATTATATGGAACACAGTTCTTTGAATATAAATTCTACCATATCCACACAATTAGCAAGCTACTTGAGGGTTGTAAGGAGTTCAAGATACTGCTCTGTCTCACATTCATTGAGTTAAAGAAAGTCTTTAATTCTGATGACCCCGAAGTAGTCATCGAAGTCCTAACTAAACAGGGCATTCAAACCCAATACATCAAGATCCTTCATGACCTGTATTATGGATTCACCACCAGGATCTCACCATTCTACATGGAAGTGATCACTGATGTCAAAAAGCGGGGGTTCAGCAGGGTAATGTAATGCCATTTCACCGAAAATCTTCAGCTCCATCCCTGAGAACGTCATGTGACAATTGGAATAGGAAGGAATGGGAGTGAAGATAGACAGTCGGCAGCTACCACCTCCCACTTCGCTGGTGACATCATTCTAATAACACCAAACATTAGCCAAGCAGCACAAATGCTGGATGACTTTGACCGAGAATGTGAAAAGATAGGGTCTACAGCTGAATCTCAACAAAGCAATGTTCATGAAAACTGAACTAGTTCCAGAGGCCCCATTCACTCTCAATGGAACAAACATCTCTGAATGCATCAGTTATGTACACCGAGGTCAAGAACTCAACATGACTAATGACCTGAGTTGCACAGGAGGAAGAGGGGTGGCATGGAACACCTGCAAGAGCATTGAAGAAATAGCTAAAAAGGAAAAAGAACCTTCAGCTCCAGGCACATCTCTTTTGACTCCACCTTCTCCCTGCATTAACATAAGCCTCAGAAACCAGGGCCCTTCAAAAGCAGGATGAGAATGCTATTTGGGTCTCCCAAAGAGGAATTGAAAGAGCTTTGCTTGGGATATCATGCCTCTCTCAAGTGAGAAAAAGGAATCCCAAGTTCCGACCTCTGTTTTTGACGATCGAGTAGTCAGGGGACGCTGTCTCCTTTGCCAAGGCATCAAAAATCAAATGGGCTGGACATGTAATTGTATTTGGAGACAACTGCTGGACTAGAGCCATTACGGACTGGATCCTATGGGACATCAAAAGATCACATGGCTGCCCACCTACAAGATGGTCAGACTTCATCAAGACACTGAAGCGAGGGGCTGGAGCAATAGCACAGTGGATAGGACATTTGCCTTGCATGCGGCCGACCCAGGTTCAATCCCGGCATCCCATGTGATCCCCTGAGCACAGCCAGGAGTAATTCCTTAGCAAAGAGCCAGGCGTAACCCCTTTGTCAGGTGTGACCCAAAGAAAAAAAAAAGACACTGAACTAACGGTTTGAAGCTCTTCATATTCCTGGAGCTAGCAGATGCCGTTTGGGCTACACTGTCATGTGATAGGGATACATAGAATCATTACTGCACCTGCACAAGCAAATCGACGAATAACAGGATGTTAAGTGATCAAGTTATCAAATTCTAGAGTCATCTTGAGTTGGGATATTCGCACAAATTGGTAATTCTCAGTTAAAATTATCTTTTGCATACTGAATCTATGCTGTCTGTAAAGATGATTTCAGCATAGCCTTATATCTATGCTAGGTCCTGCTAGAGTTGCAATATGGTTATTTAGCCACAAATACTTAAAAAAAACTGTTACCAGGAATTGTTTGTAGATCCTCTACAATATACTAATCCACCAGTTAGTATATAATCATAAACCAAACGTTACTTTTTTGGTGCTCTATCAAAGGGGAATCATGAAGGACGTTAAAACAAAATGGATTAAGTACTAAACAGACTTTTATCTGCTCATACCCTTACAATTTTCCCCACTTTATTTTAAAAAGTTGTATTCCAGTTTTTATTTGGTAATACAAAACAATGATCTATTAAAAATTCTGACAGTTAAAAGAATGAAAAGGCTACCATCACTATGATAATTTATGATAAGTTATGGTACTTTTAATGTCTTATTTTTGTCTTTTTTTAGATTCTATATCACCATGTTAAATTACTGTGGGTGAATGGCCTTATCAAATGAGTATTTTTTATAAAATATGACAAGAAACTATTAGCTAGTGAGATATATGTGATATATTTATGCAGCAAACTACACTCCTCTGGTCTATAATAATGAATTAAAATAAGTGAAACCAATTCATAGTAGGCATTTTTGAGATCTTATTTTGATCTACAATGTTATAACAATACACAAACACATACACGTGTCAATAAAAATGTGTTGCATATTAGGAAAACTATTATATCATTAATTTGATCATTTTCAACATATTCTATGTATTTTATTCAGTAAATAAATACATATGTATTAATGTAGATCTAAAAACCCAGCAAGATACTGGTCATTGATGAGACATTTCTCCTGCCCTCCACTGATGGCATACTGCTGGCTCTACTGCTTTGGCTTTACTGATGGCTCTTACTGCTGGTCAGGAATGACTTTGGCATTTGTCAATAATTATTATAAAAACTGAAAGTTTATATGATTTTCTGAGAAAACACAATATTCCAGTTTAAAATAATGCTAATGTGTGGCTGGACCATTAATCGAATAGGAAGAGTTCTTCCAGCAGATAGTTTCTTGCCTGGAGTTCAATCCATAGCTCCAGGTCCGCTGAGGCCTCCCCAACACAGTTCCCTGGGTTCAGAGCCACAAGGAAGTCCTGAGTACTGCAAGCGTGGCCCATCATTTTTGTAAAAATTAAAAATAATGCTGATGCAATGTTACTTACCCTTAATGTGATAAATAAGAATGGATTCTTTTCTACTCCTGCAATGTTAAATATATTATATTTGTACTGAAAAAGACTGAGAAACACTAAAATTATGTTATATGTTGTCATAAAAAAACTAATTATTTCAGTCAGTGCTTTTTTCAGGGATATTCATGCACACACGCCTTGCGCACATACACACACACAATTATTTTCTCATCTCTGAAGTCTTCCCTAAACATGTTCATAAACATGAAATGACACATATTTTATTCAGTCAACTGCAAAAAATATCTCCTGGATTTTTATTTTCTGTGATTTTTTGTGACATAGTATTTTAAGAGTCCATTTTCAAGTGTTAATGCAAAAATTTAAACTTGTTCT
The DNA here is from genome assembly GCA_021461705.1 of Cryptotis parvus. Classification (NCBI taxonomy): domain Eukaryota; kingdom Metazoa; phylum Chordata; class Mammalia; order Eulipotyphla; family Soricidae; genus Cryptotis; species Cryptotis parvus. Next base: position 71,975 of record JAJIBD010024411.1, read on the forward strand.
GCAGGCAGATCCTGGAATTTTCAAACTGATACTGTAAGACTTGTCTCAAAAATAATGGCTGTAGAAAAGCTCTTAACTCAGATACATAGACAAGAAACTATGTTATCTTATGATATAATCACAAGTTTTGAAAATTGTAGGACCACAGAATAAGTCATGAACTTAATTTTTATTCAGTGTCATTTAAATAAAACACAATGGGTTTATCTTCCTTTGTATTAGCAAATTTATTGGCACTCTCTTAATTTAGATAAGAAGAAAGCATCTGTATGAAGATAACAAAAAGATACTAAATAATACTGAGATGTGTAATGGTTATAGTATTTCTCTTGAAAAAATTTACTAAATTAAGAGTCGTGATCAAGAGTCAATTTCTCAAAAATTTTACATCTTCAGGAAGTCTATCAGTCTGAAATCTGCATTAGTTCTGTTTCTACCAAATAAACAATTCTTCACTGTTGCGTTATATAGAGCCTGATTAATGTATTTGTGTTGATAAATGTGAATAATTCTAAAACAATTGGGAAAATGTGAGAAAAGAGACAAAGTGAAGGTGTTATAGTAGATGTGTGTATGAAACATCTTTCAAGGACTAGCTTAGATGAATATAAACACATTTGTCTGATGTTTTTAGAAAAAAATCAGTATTTTGTAAAGCCAATATTAGTATAGTTGTAGACTCTTCAATTGTTATTCTTAACTAATACTACTAAATTAGTTGATGTAAAAACCTAATTAATAAACTATCAATATAATGAGCCCCTCTTTTCAATTAAAATATTTTCTATTTTAGCATAAAATATTTTTTTATTATTACATCAATAAATATTCATTACTTTTTTAAATTTAGCAACACTGTTCAGGCTCTAATTATATTTTTATGAATGCTACTTTTTCCAAAATATTCCAAAATAATTTTAGGGCCAAACCTAGAAGAATGTGTGGGATTCTGGTACACCATTCTGCAGTGCTCAGTCCTTAAGTCCATATCACATGATTCAGTGTCTGGATAATACAATGCTGGAGCATCATTGTGGTTCTTGGATACAACAAGAGTTACACTGCAAGAAATAGAAGAAACAGTGCTGAACTGACCATATGATATCAGGGATTAAACAAGCAGGTTGAATATGCTAGTTAGGTTATATTTATCATCTGAATTTTCTTTCCAGTCCCATTTCAAATTTTAGTGCAGTTATATTTTGCTTTCTGGGTCACACCCAGCAATGCTCAGGGTATTCTGGCTCTGCACTCAGGAATTACTCTTGGCGGTTCTTGGGGACTACATTAGAAGCTGAGATCTAACCCCAGGTCGGCCAATGCAAGGAAAAGGCCCTACCCTCTCTGCTACCACTCTGGCCCCTAGTGAAATTTTGTTATAATATTTCTTACTACTTTGATGCATAAAGCTATGATGAAAATATTTATTAAATGAATAGAAATTGATTCTCATAAAAATATTAATAAGATTGACCTTTACAGTTGCCCAAAATAACCATTTCCCCTAAATTTAAATACTTAACTTTCATTTTCAGTATGTACACAGAAAAGTTAAACCATAAAAGTTCCACAGACCTAATATTAACCTTCAATTTAAATATTAGTAATGCAAATCCTATCATTATTCAAACTGTGACCCTATCATAGTAAATGAACCTGTTGGTCTAATATGAAAAATTGCCCAACATTTCACTCATTACTATAACTTTGAAAGCAAGAAAATTAAGCACCTAAACCCCTTCACTACTCCCAACCCTTACCATAACCCTAATCCTAACCTTATCCCATACTGAACCTGACCTTTACTGATACCAAAACTGTCAAATTTTCCTAAATATAAATATCTTTCTGTTCTTAATTTTAATTTTCAAGTATGAACATGAAAGAAACAAAACACCTAAAACTTCAGAAAACTATTTCTTTAGGTAGCCTGACTCAGAGACATACATTACAAATGTTATGCTAATTGGTAGATTAGGCTAATCTACCAAGTATTTTTGCTGACCCTAATACGCAGAGAATAACATTACAAATTTGCTTGAAAATTACAAATAACTCAATAGCCTTTTTAACACTGAAGATCAATCCAAAAACCCTCTATCAATTCCATAAATCTAATCTTAGCATTAGCCCTCATCCTATCACTAAAAACTTAGAAAGCTGGAACTTTTTCCAAGATCCAGTTAGAACAACTGAACTTTTTTTGGGGCGGGTGGTGGGGACAACTGTCTTAATTTTAAAGATCTCCTCTACTAACTTTCACTTTAAACTGTGAACACATAAAACTCTAACACTGACACCCTCCAGCCCTCACACACTAACCCTAGTCATAAGTCTTTTTATGAAACTAATAATATTATTCCACTTCGGACACCAAATAGGCATTAACCTTCCATTAGCCTATTTTAGCAACTGTCCAATAATTCACTTGCCTTTTAGCTTTGAACACAGTATTATTTAACACCAAAACCTTGAAAGATCTTTAACAATAGCTCTATTCCTAATCCTCATCCAACCCTTCCTTTTGCTGATGCCCCAAACTACCAATCACTATTATGTTATGATAAAACCCCTCCCAAAAGAGGATAGAACCACACCTTATGTGGAATGAACCTGTAAGACAAACCCACATCTAAGATCCTATTCAATGGAAAAACTTCTGAAAGCCTTCCACTAAGATCAGGCATGAGACAAGTATGTTTGCTAACCATTTTACAACATAGTATTGGATGGAACTCCGAAACCATAGCAAGTAGACAATTAAAATAAGGATGCATGATTCAGGAGTTAGATAGTTTAGAGTTTAAATCACATACCTTATTATGTAGCTGAATTGGGTTTGACCCCTGACACCACATGAACACCTCAGTATATCTTTGGGTATTCCCCAGGTATCCCAGGTCATCTCTAGCTCCACAGGCCATTACTTATGCCTTGTTGGCAATCACATTCAATCATCACTTGTCACTTATCACTTGACATTGTATTCATTTTGTTCTCCCAATTTGCTGGAGCAAGCGCCAGTAACATCTCCATTCATTGGGAATGAGGTCCATTATTGTTACTGTTTTTGGCATATCAAATACACCATGGGTAGTTTGCCAGGCTCATCCATGGCTCTGGGTTTATCTCAGGGGCCAGTCATTTTCTGTGTTAGACCATCAACCATCCAGGTTGAGCATCCGTCCATTGAGCAGAGTCCCGGGTGTAGACAAGCCTGTCATATGTCTGCCACCTGCTGACACAGCAAGGCACCGCAGCTACAACTGTAACACCTCAAGGGGCAGGCCACATTTAATTGTAACCTGTTTAGATATCAGTCACTGGGAATTACCCATGGGTTCTCCTGAGCACAGCTTGAGAATATCTTTATATAGCCCCCTCCAAAGTGACTGAAATTAGAAGTTAGTTAAAATATCACTACTTGCATATGGCATGTTAATATATAGTGAGCCGTATTTTGTATCAATATAATGTCAATATACAATATTCAATCTAAATATAATCTCAAAATAATTTTATCCTTCCTGAACTTAAAAACACACATATATATTTAGGAAGATGTAAGCAATATTGTCCTAAGCTAAAAAAAGATTCACCAACTATTAACTCTTTGCCTTAAGCACTAGACTGCCAGCTCAGAAAAATTCAAAAACAAAACCTTGAAAATAAAAGCTCCATGGGTGTCTGTTCCACAAGAACATCATCCTCAGTAAAGTCTTCTTGATATGTCACTTAAAGTAGATTGCTTCAATTTCCAGTTGCTCTACTAACTCAAGTTCTTTGTCCTTAATTTTCTGTTCTTATGACATTTGCAGGCTCAAAATCCTGGCTAAATGTATCATTACTTCCTTTGAGCATGAAAATTCCCTCCATGTAATTTTACACCCCCTTGGTTTTCACTTTGTCTTGAATCTTTTTAGCCCCTTGAAGAACACAAGATAAAACTGACAAAAGAAAAGAAACTAATGGAGAAAACAGTTTCTCTAACATAGAAGAAATCTTGCATAGAGAGAGAATTGAAAACTAAGTCAAAACAACCCTCTGATAGCAGTCAACGAGAAACAGCTGCAGCAACTTGATGGTGATAAGAGTAGAAAGCATAATTAAGCCAGATGTTTCCAAAACGTGTAATTTTAAATGATATACAACATTGATTTAAAATATAAATGTAAACAAAAGTGGAGCGTTGGAAACATAATTAAAACCATAAGACACAAAAAATAAACTAGGTGAAGACTACATTAGAATGATAGACAATAAATGGCTTTGCTTAGTCAACAAAATATTAGCCAGTAAAGATATTGCATGACTTTAATTCTATTGCTGCTTAGTAAAATATGCATTTAATGCGAGACTCAGTGTTGTTTTAAATGATGAATTTCAAAGGAAATATAATGGTGGGAATGTGCACTGTGAAAATTTAAAAAATACAGTTTCAAGTAAAGCATTAGTTTTCTTTTGTTGTACTATTCTATATGCTAAGAAAGAGACAAGTTCTAATTTTCTAATGTAAACCCAACATTTTCAAGGATTTCAATTTAATTTCTGCCCCTTGAGATGCTTCAGATTGTGGCTTGTGGTGCCCAGCTGCATCAGCAGTTAGCAGATAGGAGACAGGTTTGTCTGCACCTGGAGGTCTGCCCCCATGGACCCTGGATGGTTGATGGTCTGACACAGAAAAAGACTGGGCGGCGCACCGGGACCGGCTGCAATCTACCCCGCAGGTGTGTGTGTGACCCTGCATCTCCCCGGACCCAAGTTGCACAGGGAAGGGGGAAACTCCATCAACGGGAACCAAGGCAAACTGACTTGGTTTCACTCGCGGACCCTTTGGGCGCTGGCTCCGGAGCGACTGCAATCACCCCACAGGTGTGTGAGAAAAGACTGGGCTCCCTGGATGGCCCCAGAGCCCACAACAGAGCCTGACTTACCCATGGTGTATTTGATATGCCAACAACAGTAACAATAATGAACCTCATTCCCAATAAATGCGACGTTGCATGGCTTACTCGAGCTAATCGATGAACAACGGAAGACAAGTGACTACAAGTGACAAGTGACAATTTAAGTTCTCATCTCCTCTGGACTAGCTTTTTACTTCCATCCCAATACTATCTCAGTCTATTACTGGACAACCACAGATTCCCCATCTCTCTCCTTTTGATATGTTTGTCATATTTACTTTATCTCCATTCACCACTTGATATTTACAGTGCCAGCTGACTGTCGGGTCTGGTATGCTTACATACAGCATTCTACATACTTGATTCTTCACAACAGAATTTTAAGAAGCAGCAGCAACTGAATTCCTTTGGAGAAGTGAGGGAAAGAGCTTTGTGAAAGCTCTGATGCTCTGAAAATTTAGTTGCCTCACAGGAGGTGTGTGAACTCTCAACACTGATGGAACACCAAGATTGTTGTGTATTGAATGGGGAGGCCTAACTAGCTAGGGAGCTTTGCTGTTTCATCCACTTACCTTAAGATATTTTCACGTCCTTAAGCCAAGTTTCATGCTAATGAGATCCCTACTTCTGTGTAAACAGTGATGGAGGTGTGTGGCAGTTACAAGAGACCTTTTGACTCTGAATCAGGTAACTTCTGAAAGCTTACTGAATATTTACTGTGAGTTCCAATGTTACCTACAGTTAACCTTTAATTCCTCTTACTACTAGTGGTCCCAGTGGGACAATTAGAATTTTATCAGAGAGACCACCACCTTGGTCACCTGAAAATACTGTTGGGGATTAAAGGAAGTGATCATGCTAGTTTGCCTCAAACAGTAGAGCATGATCCTTTCATCAAACAGGACAAGACACCCAGAATCACCTTGGTGCAGAACAGAGAATAGATGGTACTTGTCTGTACTATCTGATTGCATGAAACCCATGCAACTATGATGTGGTCCTCCCATAAACATCCATTCATTGAGATGTATGTCTTTATACCATCTCTCTCTAGAATTTTGACATAGAGATAATCTCTGAGAAAGAGACTAGTCCCTACCATAATAATTTCTTTAGACCTAAAACAAGTGTGGCACCACACTAGGGGGTGGTAAACCTACCCTACTACTACACTAAAGTTTATTATTTGATCTTTGTTTCCTTTACCTCCCTGAAGACAGGATTGCTTTTGAATATATGAGGGGATGACTTGAGGTATGAGGATTCACTGTGGTGGAAACTTGGACCTGAGTTCATGGTCTAAGTTCTGTCCAAGAGCTAGAAGTTTGGGAATCCCATTATCTTGGATTATAGTAGTAGAATTTGCTTTTATTGGTGTTTAGTAAAAACCTTTTGGAACTGTGCTAGACTCCTGAGTTTAGGGATAGAGAAACTCATTTCCTGATATTGTTATGTTGTTGGGGAACCCAGCGGCTCCCCAACAGTTATGGCCTTCCTGTGTGTTGGAGTTCTTCCTAACAGTGCCTTAACATTTGGACTGCAGAGTCTCGAAAGGACTCTGTGTCCCATCTGGATAGGGTGGAGGTGAGCTGGTGCCAGCTCAATCTCTGGATTAGATCATAGAGAGCTAATACCCCTCCATCGCACATGGCGAGAACTCATGAAGCCATTTATCTAATCTCACTCCCTCGTTTTCTCATGCCCACTCTAGTTCTCAAGATATGTACATACTGTTTCTTCCTCCTTGCCTGCGCCTGGCACTGTTCTCCTCTAAAACATTTGCATTTGGCCAATAGTTTGTGATGCATGTGGGTTGTTTTCCAGTCAATTCTTCAAATTTTAACTCTAATCTATCAGCTTTAGTCCATGATAATATTCTCCCAATTTGAGATCTTAAACCTAGCTACAAGATAGCTATACTTGGTATATGAGGAATTTTCAGAAGAAACAATTTTTTTGACATAGATTTTGCTATTAGGTATGGCATATTATTAACCTAAAAATGTAAAAGCTCTGTTCAGACAAGCAATTTGTCTTAGTATTAATTTTTTTATTTATGCTCTTATAATATTTTTGTTTATTAAAATATTACAGCGAAGCCCTATTTCAAATCCAGGTATGCTGGTAGAACTTTACAAGAAGAAAACAAACAACCCCATCAAAAAATGGGGACAAGAAATGAACAGAAACTTCAGCAAGGGAAGAAATTCGAATGGCCAAAAAACATATGAAAAAATGCTCATCATCACTAATCATCAGAGAGATGCCCAAATCAAAACAACAATGAGATACCACTTTACACCACAGAGACTGGCACATATTCAAAAGAGCAAGAACAACAAGTGCTGGGCGTGGATGTGGGAAAAGGGGACACTCATCCATTGTTGGTGGGAATGCCGGCTGGTACAGCCCTTTCTGGAAAAACAATATGGACTTTCCTCCAAAGACTAGAAATTGAACTCCCATTTGACCCAGCCATACCACTCCTGGGAATCTACTCTGGGAAACCAAAAATACGCCAGCGGAAACACCATCCCTACTTTTTATGTTCATAGCAGCATTATTCACAATAGCCAGAATCTGGAAGCAACCAGAGTGCCCGAAAATCGATGACTGGATAAAGAAGCTTTGGTACATCTACACAATGGAATACTATGCAGCTGTTAGGAAAAATGAAGTTATAAAATTTGCCTATAAATGGATGGACATGGAGAAGATTATGTTGAGCGAAATTAGCCAGAAGGAGAGAGACAGATGCAGAATGACTGCATTTATTTGCATGGCATAAATATATATGTACATATTATGATACCAATATCCAAGGTCAAGTGAAACATATATCAGGAGGTCTTGTCAAGGTGGAGATTATCACAAACGTGTGGGAGTCAGAGTTTAGGTAAGACAGAAAATGGAACAGGGTGCTAATAATTGTCGAGGGTACTAATGCCAACCTAGAACTGAGCATTAAATAGAGGCAAAAAGGATACACATGACAACCTTTTAATGTATGTTCTGTAATCCATAGTCTGGAAGGGAAGGAAAAGAGAAAGAGAGAGAAAGGGAAAGAAATAAAGAACCTGCCATGGAGCGGGGCTGGGGGAGGGGGAGGAACCGGGGATGTTGGTGGTGGGAGATGGGCACTGGTGGAGGGGCCGGGTGCTGAAACACTGTATGACCAAAAACCCAAATATGAACTTTTTAATTGTATATCTTTTTATTTGTATATCTCACGGTGGTATAATAAAATACTTAAAAAAAATAAAAAAAAAAAAAAAAAAAAAAAAAAATGAAT